>JBBMEF010000018.1:8862028-8896901 GCA_037832685.1 Sicyos baderoa | reverse complement strand
CAAAATGCAAATAATTTGGGTTCGAACCCCAAATGGCAATAGGTTTGGGGTCCAAACCCCTGCCTGCCATTTTTCCTTGGTTGCTTCCTCTGCCAACCTTGAACATCATGGAAAACCGTGCGTGATTAAGAAGAGTCTTAAGTAATTAAGAGGTAAAAGATGTATTCTATAATAACCATTTTATCTATAAATTAATCTCATCTAAATGATATAGGATTAAGTGATATTTTCGTAAAAGTAGTAGAAGTGTGTGTAACTGATCAAGATACTGGTAGATATTAAAAAGGTTCATTTTAAGTTTTTATAGCGTATGAACTAAAATTAGACATTGAAAATATTAAGATTAAAATAGATCAAACTTCAAAAAACATGGATCAAAACGATAATAGCATAGTTGGACGATTGGGAGGGTGGTCATGATGATTTGATTCGATCTCAAAGGTATGCATTGTAGTTTAAGATCAATCTATAGATTCTTTTTAGAAATATGATCCGTCTAAGTTTGGATCATTGAATGAGACGATTTTAAGATTTATTGCATTAAA
Organism: Sicyos baderoa; assembly: GCA_037832685.1. Classification (NCBI taxonomy): domain Eukaryota; kingdom Viridiplantae; phylum Streptophyta; class Magnoliopsida; order Cucurbitales; family Cucurbitaceae; genus Sicyos; species Sicyos baderoa. The sequence continues at coordinate 8,896,356 of JBBMEF010000018.1, read as the reverse complement.
TGAATATATTAGCAATAGTTAATGCAAAATGTTAGGTGGATAAATCAAAAGTTAATGCAAAATGTTAAGATCAATCTATAAATCAAAAGTACTTTCAAATTTAAAAGTGGAGGTTTGATTTTTCGCTCTACATATTTTACAAAAAAAAAAGAAAGAAATTTAGCTATAGCAAAGGATGTAATTTTATTTTATTTATTGAAAAAAAAAAAGTTGACAAAGGTTTTAACTTATAGATGGAAAGTCCAATAAATATATATATAAATATATATTTTTTAATACACTATATTTTCTGACTACCTCAATCAAAGAGATTTAATGGAAACTTCAAAATATGTTTCTGTATTGCTTACACCGAAGTTTTTACAGACTATTTAATATGTTAACTTTTTTTTTTTTTCCTTTTTTTGAAAAAGATGTTTTTTTAGTACAATATTTCTTCATTTTAATTAACAAATATTGTCATCGAATGGACTAGTGGTACAACGATTTCATTGTTTAGTTGTAAATCAGTTCAACACCAACGCCACATGTTCAATAATTGGTATTCGTAATCCCCTCTTTCAACTTGTACTCTAAAAAATAAAAAAAAATTAACAAATATTGACGAGAGCAAGGTTTGAGTTTTTTTTTTTAGCATATAACGTTTTTCTTTTTTTAGAGATTTGTCGTTTTTTTTTTCTTTCTTCTTTCGAGTGTATTTCGTTACATTGATGTTTTTTTTTCTTCACTTTTATAATATTTCGTTATGTAAAATTCTCATTATAAAAAAAATCCACTATTGTCGATCATTGATGTTTCTTCTTCTGAGCAAATTTAAGTTCAAAAAATTGAACTTGTAATTTAACCTATGAACTTGCTGTTACGATTAAATTGCCTAATTTATTGATTTATAGATTTAATTCACGACTTAAAACTTTTGAAAAAATAATTATAGCATATAAGAAAAAGAAAATAAAAATGTACAATCATCAACGTCTGCTTCATAGGAAAATTTTATAAACTTATATAATAATCAATGCATTAGTGAATTTAAACAGTACAGAATAAAGTATGGAGGACAATGTTATATATGATCAATAATTCTCAATTCAAATTAATAGAAAATTCATAAAAGGATTTCTCAACAAAATCTCCCATTAGAACAACATACACATACATATATATCAAACAGTGAAGTGGAATTTCTAACATTCCTCAGCAAAATGATTCTTACAAACCAATCTTTGGTATTTGAAACAATTCCAACAAACAAGATAATAATTACTCATAGGCTTGAAAGGCAATATTAGAGAAATAATATATAGATGACAGCAAAAACCATCTTGGAGTTTCAGCAGGTATATTACAACAGTCTCAAATGTATTAACAGCTTCCTATTACTAAACAATCACCATTGTAGTCAAGAAAATCCATGGACGTTTCGCTTCCAACAATGTTTTCGATGAAAATTTCATTAAATTTTGTAGTGTGGATGAACCGAGCCAACTAACGATCGATACACATATACATGTTCAATTGATATAACATACCGTAGAGTTGGGACATTTTACACAAGATACATAGGGTGTGTTTGTTATGTTTGACCATTCACACGGTCACAAGCTACTCGGATTGATCTTTTTTTTCTTTTCTTTTTTCTTATTTCCTCTTGCCAGTTCCAATAGACAACAACTCAAAGCTCCGGAGGGTGTCATCACGACCGCCTTTTGTGGTTGAGCTACGGGGAAAATTTGTTGTTTTGGACTCGAAACCAGGTTGAACCTTTTGGCCTGCAGATAAACGACTACTTGTTGGTGTTGACATCAGCCGACTTGATCGGATTTCACTTGGCTCCCCAGAGGAGCTTGGTCGACTGCTCGATAAAACAGGCCTTTTTGAAATGCTTCCACTTCTATAACTACTGCGGCCCCTTTCTGAATCAGCTTGCTGTAAAGAGGGGTAAACAAAACTCAGCTAGCTGTATAGGAACCAAACTCTCAGAAATTGTAAACAAAACTCAAGTTGAAGATTATTGCTTGGGGCAGTACCACATCCTTGGAAGATGGTACATCATCAGATGATCTGTGTCTGGAGTGATCGCCATGTAAACCATGCCCACCCGAGTTCCTTCTTGCGAATGCCTCAGCTCCACCAGATATTCGATTGTCTCGAATATCATGGCCCACTAGATGACAGAGTAAACAATAACATGAAGAGAGAGCTCTAAGACCCCAATGCTCCAAGAATGTTTCTTCCAACAAAATAGCAGTTGAAAAAAGAAAAAGAAAAAAAAGAACTGTTCTAAAAAAACTGTTTGCAGTAACTAGCAGCAATGGACTACACCAGTTAGCCTCTATTTCTAGCTTTCGGGTTCCTTGTTAGTCTTTGTTCTGTATTTCTGTTCCTAATTCTTAACCAGGTATTTTTCTGATTTCATATTAGTTGTTGGGTTATTGATGCTATATATGATTAATGCCGTTCACTGTTCTTTGGTTTGACTTATTTTTCCAGTTGAGTCAATTTCATAAAAGAAGGATAACCAAAATATAGCTGAATTCTCTCTTTTTCCCTAATCATATTGTGCTCAGCCTAAGCCATAGTATGCATGCAGACCATTAAAACAAGATCTAACTGAGCCGTGGGAAAATGAAGTTTGACGTAACAACCCATCTCTCCCACTCCTCGAGCCACACATCTAGTTCTCCATCCACACCATCGTCCATGAGTTCCTCTTCACAATACCACGTTCGAAGTTAATATTTGAATCTTACGTATAGTTTATTTCTTTCCTTGAGATGTATTATTCTTGGTCAAGACTTCACGAAAGTGTTTTTGTTGCACCTTGGGCCTCATACTCTAAAGGGCGTCTTGAACCTTTTAAAACACGGGTTATAGGAAGTACTATACAGCCAATTTCAGCAATTTATAGTTTACCCTATCCTTCTGAGAAAAGAAACGGACCTGGATGCCTTTCCCCTCTTTCAATAGATGGTCCGGGAGTGAGACCTGGTTTTCCACTGGGCTGTACAGAAGTAACGATAAAAGATTATATTAATTACTTCCCATCATCGGTTATTGGTCAATAAACTATAAGTATAAGCATCCAAGCAACTAAAATAATACATACTCGTGATTTTGAGCTGGAGCCAATCTGTGGATATTTCAGTACAGTCCAGTCAAATACATAGTCAAATTGATATCCTGCAACAATGACCCGTGTTGTGTGATGTCGTCAGAAAAAAAAACCCCTAGATGGAGTAGTAAAATAATTTCAACATGTATCCTGTGTGTATCAAGAATTCAATAGTACAAGGACAGGGAAAATCAACAATTTTAACCGAACCTTCACGGATGAAAAGGTCTCGGAATAATCTCTTCAGATATGAATAGTCAGGTTTATCTTCAAACCTCAGTGATCGACAATAGTGGAAGTATGATGTAAACTCTGATGGATAGGACTTGCAGAGGACCTAGAAACATGTTACCATGTAAAATACATCCATAAAAACTTTTGAAAAAAATCAGCTATAATTTGTAAGGGACAAACTGGGATATGGCAACAGGCAACAGACTGGCTGACAAAACCACCTATACTCACCGTTTGTTACTGTCACATTTATATTTTCATAAACGTTAATGTGCCAGTGCCACATGGAGTAACCGAGTAACCATCATGAAGTAGCTCAATTGGTCAAAGAAGATCTTGAGGTGCATAAGGTGATGGGTTGAATCTATGGTGGCCACCTACCTAGGAATTAATTTCCTACGGGTTTCCTTGGCATCCAAATATTGTAAGGTCAGGCGGTATGTCCCATGACATTAGTCGAAGTGTGTCAAAGCTGGCCCGGACAGTCACGGATATCGGGGGAGGGGGGGTGAAGAAAAATGCCACAGGGACAAGTAATAATACCTCTACTGGAGTCATCGCCTTCTTTTCACTGATCTTATCATATTTTTGCTTTTTAGTCCCTGCCTTTAGTCCTTGCCAGGGAAGGCTGAGATAAGATTCATAAACTCATGTCAAAATCTCATGTGTCAAAGAGATACGAGTAGGAAAAACAAGCATCAAGTCATGTGTGCAACCTTCCCCTAAGAAAATACATTAGCACATAACCCAATGATTCTAAATCATCCCTCCTGCTTTGTTCTGCAATCAAATCAAGTAGTTTTATATATAATTAATATGGCTGACAGTAAAGAAATAATAAAGATAAAAATAAAATAAACAATAAAAAATTGATTAAAAAGAAGAAGAGAGGATGAAAATTTTCTCACCAACTCCAAGGTGAGTATTGACACTTGCATAGCGAGCTGTTCCTGTGAGATTCTTATTTTCTCTGTCACAGAAGCAAAGCAAGTGATAGAACCCACCAATGTTAATTTAGAAAAATAGGAATGAAGATCAGCTCAATACTGCACCACAATGTGAGAGAAAAAAATTGTCTCATAGATACAAAATTAGATCAAAAGAGGAGCTTTCAGATCCTATTCAAGATTGTGCTAAGAAATGCCCAAATGAACAAGGATTACCAGCTCATGAAACGCTAGTATGAATGATCAAGTCACTTTATCACTATTCATCATTGTATTTTATAACAATGAGATGTTGCCACAGAGCAGTTTAATTTTTTGAAGGATATGGTTTACAAGGCATCTGAATTGATAAACTATTTATCGACCTATAGCCACCTACTTTACATGGTTTTTCATAGCTAGGCACGTTTAGTGGACTGAACTGAAGCTTCATTACTCAATAAGTAGCAGGAAAGCCTCCCGGTGCTTGGTCTAGGGACGGACGTGGTTACCCCGGGTATAGTGGAGCGAAGCTCCGATTTCCCAGTTTAAAAAAGAACAAGAAGCAGGAAAGTAAAGATTGTTTTATGGAAAAATGCAAATAAAAGACATGCCAGGGTCACAAAAGGTAATAGATAATAAGTTACCTGTAAGGTATATGCTTGTGTGTCTGAAGATCTCTGTACTTCTTTGCAAGACCATAGTCAATGATATACACCTTTTCACAAAAGCATGGTGGTTAGATTTAATAAAGTATAAGCTAAAGAAATTAACTTTCCAAACAGCAACCCCTTACCCTATAAAACTTATAGGACATATAATTTTCTTTAACTTTATAAAAGTCGAACAAGAGCATAACTCAATTGACATGAAACATGACTGGCCAAGTGGTTATGCCATCGTGATTCGAGTCACCCACTCTCAAATGTAGTTGAATTTTTTAAAAGAAGTTCATAAAACGTATGATATTATTCATGACAACTAGAAAAAGTGAAAAACAACCTAACGCACAATAACTTAAATTCAAGTCATTTTCTTTCTTGTCCCTCAACCATGATCTTGAGATAGAAGAAACTACTAACTTCAGGTGGGCGATCCAGCACTAGGCATCGTACACTGCCATGGAATAAACTTAAGTACCAAAAATGGACAAAATACAAATTTTAAATGGAATTTTAAATGACATCATAACATTCTCAAATATTAAATTTCACACCAACACCAACTCTCGCAAGTCTCAGCATATATTTGGTTTAGTAGACCTCAGTTTTTTCCTTGGAAATGAATAGCTTCAATGTTATGGGAAGTGAACAAAAAAAAAAGAAAGAAAAACTCCAGAAATGTACTACAAAATACAAAATGTTGTTCAATGCATTATACCTGATTAGCCTTTCGCCCTAAGCCCATTAGAAAATTGTCAGGCTTTATGTCACGATGGAGGAAACCCCGCGAATGCATATATTCAACTCTGTTTATCTACAGGGGAGATAAAAGAATGAGCACCACAAAAATAATCAATAAGATACTACTTAAAAGGATTGGCAAACTAACCAACTGATCTGCAAGCATCAAAACTGTCTTCAAGGTCAATTTTCGATTGCAGAAGTTGAACAAGTCTTCAAGACTTGGCCCAAGAAGATCAATAACCATGACATTGTAATCACCCTCAACCCCAAACCATTTGAGATGAGGGATACCAGCTACATATATAAACGAAGTATATCAAGGGAAAAAAAAACCTACATCTGTTGGACATATTTCTAAGAAATTATTATCAATAACACTCAGTGTAAAATAACATAAAGAAAACCTACTTCCTCCTTGAAGAAGCATGTACAATTTTGACTCATAGTGAAGCTGAGGGTGCTTGGTCTTTGCAGATTCCTAAAGAAACAAGATTTTATCAATGTAGAATATAAATCAAATGGTAGATACAGTTATCATGCAACACAATGAACGACTTAATTATCAGACAGGAGTAAATATAAAGCATCGAAATTCAGAAAGACAACAAGATTTCAATGTCTTTTCTTCCCTCTTTGGCAATGAAAGGTAAGATAAAAAGGATCTAAAACGTCTCAATAGCAATGTCCGAAAGAAAAATAAAAAATAAAAAATAAATATATATATATATATATATATATATATCGATAAGCAACCAAAAATAATGGCTTTCCCCCTACTCTTAACTTCTAGAGACAACAACACTGGAAATGCTAATGTGGTTGTTAAAGTTTCCGGCCATATTCCCCAACCTGGTGTTCACGACAAATGGTTTTTTTCTTATAATCGGAAGTCAGAGCTTCACTCCCCTATATACACAAAGTATCTATGCACGTCCCAAGGCTCGGATCTGAGAGACAACAAGATATTTTACAATTAAGCTTGCTCGTGGATTTCAAACCTAAGTATACCTTGGAGACCTCAAATACAAACAAGGCTGCCCCTAGGAACCCAGACAAAGGTTTTAAACATCCAAAATCAAAACTCAGATAACAGATAACAGAGAACGATAGTTGTTAAAGGAAAAGGTTCATTTTCAATCTTGATCACAAAATTTCACAATTGATTCGGTTAGATCGCGATATCAGCACAAAAGAGAATAACAAAAGCTCCAAATGGAAACACAATCGAATGAAACGACCCACTTACCAGCTTAACAGCCACTTCCTCTCCAGTTTGTACATTCGTACCTGCATATAAACCAAACGAAACACCATTAATGTCCACCATTTTCCTCATACAAGCATATAAATTATAAGAACTGCATACCCAAATAAAGTTCGCCAAATGAACCGCTTCCGATCTTCCTCCCAAGCTTAAACTTCCCACCAATAATATGCTCCATGACCTAATCAACTAATCCAATCCCCCAATCTCGCCCTTAATATATCAATCAGCTCAAAATTGAATCCAACACACAAAATGCCACAAAAATTGCTTCCCCGCCCTTACACAATCCAGATTCCGCCTCGATTCGTCTCAGGATTCAAACCATTCAACCCAGCCTCTGATCCACACCGTCCAAATCAACGGAAACGATCGAAAACTCCATTCAAAGCCAGAAATCTCACAATGTACAATCCCTACATCTTCAAACGTAAAGAAACGGAATAAAAACGAATGCAATGAGGCCAGAAAAGAGAAATGCAATTACATCTGGAAAATGACATCGTCGTGGAGAAATTCGTGGAGATGAAATAGAGAAATTGATAAGAACAAGAATGTGATGGAATTCGTAGCCGCAAAATAATCGAATGGCGAAGATTTTAACGTCGATTTGAGGGAAAGAAAAGAACAAAATAAAGAAAAAAAAAAAAAAAAAGAATCAAAAACAAGGTTGAGAATATATACTGAGATGAGATCTTCGGATCTGAGTTTTGGACAATGAAACGAGAAAATGAAGGAAAATTTTATGAGAAAAATTATGTTGGCTTATTGGAGAAGATGAAGATGAAGGCCAGGTGATTTTTTATTTTTATTTTTATTTTTGTTCAGTTTTCTTTTAATTAATTTTGCTCATACATTTTTTTAAATAATGTTTATGTTTTTCTTTAAAAAAAAAAAAGGTTTACAAAAATTATAAATTAAGTTTAAATTACAAATTTAGTCTAGCAACAATTTGGAATAGGAGGGATTTGAATCGATGCGTCAATTATTATTGAATTCGACCCACTTTAGTCATTTTAAGAAATATTTAAAGTTATAAAAGAGATATTGATCTAGTGGCTTTATTATTTGGTGATAATTGAGTTCAATACTATGATTATGAATTCAATTATTAGTATCAATATGAAGGAAATAATTTGACGTGAATGATTCAAATCATTAAAATATCATCCCAAATGGTAGAGGTTTGGAGGTTTGTGTTGATGAGTAACTTTATTAATGTCAATGATTGTCTTCTAGAAGTAACTTTTTTTTAATGACTTCTAAGAGGTGTTTGGTAATTGGTGTTGAGGAGAGGAGAGGGAGGGGAATGGGTTGAAAAATCCCAACTCTATATTTGTTTTTAGGACATCAATTTATCATCCACTCAACTATAACATTTTTTTCAACATCACGTCAAATATTTAATTTTTTAAATGTCACATCAAACATGGTCGTAGGTGAGTATTGATGCGCTTTGTTGGCAAAAAAAAAAAAAAATCTAATCTTACCAAATATCAGATCAAACTTTCTCAAATTTTCAACCCATAATATAAAATAAAATATATTAAATTTATTAATTCAGACAAATATGCAATAGACATTAAAAAAATATATATATTGTATTGTATAGCAACTTTAGGATTCTCTATTATAATTATAACACATTTTTATCAAAAATTGGTTTCTTCCGAAATTACAAGTGATTGAGTTCAATCACTAGTAATTGATTGTATTCAATTTTGTTAAGTGATGAAGCTCCAGTGATTGAACTCAATTATTTGTAATTTTATTATAAACTAATTTTTAATAAAAATTGTGTTGTTCTCTCGTCATTTGAGGTAAACTAAATTATCTATGACAAAGTTACTTGACATTCGAGAATGTTGTAGGAATTAATATTATGTTGTTTGATAAAAGTCAATTTGCGCACAAGTTAACTTATAATATTTTTAGTTTTGATACAAAATTTACTTAAAATAATTTTAAAATGTAAAAATTCCATGAATAAAAAAAAAAAAAAAAAAAAAAATCTTCCATGCAAGGCCAAACCACTCTCTCCCTCCCTCATGCATGGTATTTTTCTCTCATTTATGTAACGTAAGCTGTATTTATTCCCTGCCAAAAAATCGTGGGAACATATGCCCAACCCTTCGAGAATAACTCCACGTTATTAGGGATATGAGAAACTCCGACCCAAAACCTCTAAATCATTTAAAATAGATTGATGCCCTATTACTTTGTTGGCACTTATATTTTATCTTTGATTATACTAAAATTATTAATATTATTGAACTAATTTTAATTAATTTAATTTCAAATTTACTAAGATAATAAATTTTAAGATTTTTTTATTATAAAGTATTCGAGCTAAAATTAAATTTTTAAATATCAAAATAAAAAGGTAAGAGTTATCTACAAATGGGTATTGTACCAAAAAAAATAAAAATAATAAAGAACTCAAATTATAACCTAATTTAACTTTTACGATTAAGATGATGAGTTTAATCTATGATGTCATCTACGTAGAAATTAATTTTATATGAGTTATTTTGAGGGTTAAATTCTATGTATGTACGGTGACATTAGTTGAGATGTAGAAGTCATATATATATATATATATATATCCGATTATATCTGCAAGCAGCAGAATTGAAACAAGCCGTAACCATTTGGCCGCCAGTTTTCGTTTTTGGTAACTGCAGCCGCTGTAAACCGGAATCGAGCTGCTAAACTCCATTTGCATTCTGTATTTGAATTCGAAGAAAACCCATTTGAGAATCTGGAATCCCACCAAAACCCTCTTTGCGAAAATGGACATTGCTCTCAAATCTTCGAGGGTTCTTCCCATCAACAAGATTCCCAATGCGCTCATCTTTTCTGCTCGTCCTTGCACGGTTTCAGTCTTTCAATCCAAGCGGTTTGCTCCAATGGCTGCCCTCACAGCCTCCCCTGCTCTTGGACTGTCTCAAACATTCAACAAATTGAGGGAACAAGGCAAGGTAAATGTCTTTTTTTGTGCTATTTACTATGTATAATCGGTAATCGGGGCTTCGCTGCACTACCCACCTCGGGGACCCATTCTTGAGATGTAAATAAAGTTGTCCTCACATTCGTTAGATGAAGGTCATAGGTATATAAGTGATGACGACCATCTAGTGAAACAAAAAACAAAGTGTATATCCAAAGTGGATAATATTATAACAATATAGACTCGGGAGGCAATAATAGATTTTGCAATTAAATTCATTTGTGGATTTCGGGACCTCCGAGAGAGCATATCTTGGAGATCTGAAGCCTCTACCAACTAGACTTTCCCTCGTGGATTATCTAATTTCATTTTTGAACTCTGCTCTTTCTGTGTGACATATCTTATCTGGGTTGTTTGTTTGAATTTATCATTGTTTTGTTGGATTATACTTATCGGGTTTTGTTGGTTGGTATTGGAAGGATAAGTTGGTTGTTCAGGGAGAACTTGACTTTCATTCATCCAAGGTTCTTTCTTGGATTGAATCACAAATGTTTTAGCCTTAAATTTAAGTTATATTATGAGTTGGTATCTTAGGCCATGTTTGATAACCATTTTGTTTTTTGTTTTTGAAATTTAAGCCTTACTTTACCGTATATTTTTTCTTACCTGGATATCTAAATGAAATCTTACCTACATTTTAAGAAACCAAACCAGAATCTGGAAGTCCTTAATAACTCCGTCAATTTATCTTTCACTCCACCAAATGTTTGAACCTGCTCGAAATCAATCTTCCATGTAATCCTTAAATAATGTATCAGCCTGTCACATAAGCGTAGTCGTCGATAGAAACTCATTAGACACAAAATTTAAAGTTTAGGCCCCGTTTCATAATCATTTTGTTTTTAGTTTTTGGTTTTTGAAATTTAAGCCTACAACAATTATCTCACCATATATTTTTTCTTACTTGGATGTCTATATCTTACCTATATTTTTAGAAACCAAACCAAAATTTAGAAACAAAAAAAGTAGCTTCAAAAAACTTGTTTTTGTTTTTGAATTTGGTTAGCATTCACCTACTTTCTTAAGGAAGTATGGATATATTATAAGAAAGATGGAACATTGTAGGAAATTTGAGATAAAATAAGCTTAAATTTCAAAAACAAAAATCCAAAAGGCTATCTAACGGGGCCTTAAAAACTCGTTAGAATTTTTTGAAGTGAATAGATGCAAATGCAACCTTGAAACTTGAAAGTACAAGGACTTATTATGAACCTTTTTAAATACTGAGATGAAATTTTACCTAAAACTTATTCTTTTTGTATAGTACTTTGCAGTCTAATTGGATTTTTTTCATTTATCAACGGTGTCCTAACTAACTACATGTATGTTTTAAAGGTTGCATTGATCCCCTACATTACTGCTGGTGATCCCGATCTTTCGACCACGGCTGAAGCATTGAAAGTGCTCTCCACATGTGGATCAGATATAATTGAACTTGGTGTTCCATATTCGGATCCCTTAGCAGATGGTCCTGTTATACAGGTTCATTATTACTATTATCTTTTCCTTTCATTCATCCATTTTTAAGCTATTGTTCCTTATTCAGCTGTTCTATGAATGTTATTCTGTAGGCGGCAGCTACTCGATCCTTGGCTAGGAAGACAAACTTTGATGCAATAATTTCTATGTTGAAGGGGGTAATATTGTTGTACCATCGACTTGCTGTCTTTAATATCAGCCTCTTTTCCACGGCCACTTTTACTCTTAAACCATTTGAGGCAATAGAAAGATAAACTGAACTTGTTGACTTAAATGTGTGGCAAATCTGTTATTTTGCAATTTTGTTTTTTGGAAACTGGGAAATTGGAGCTTTGCTCCACTATACCTGGAGAAACACGCCCGTCCCTAGGCCGGGCACCGGGAGACACCGAAGGAATGGAGACACGAGAGGTGTCTTCAAATTAATGTCACAGGTGAGTCTTGAGCTTGAGACCTTGAGGGGAGCACGCCTTCAAAGTCCAAGCCTTTGACCACCTCGCTACCTCTTGGGGACTGTTATTTTGCAAATTTGATGTAATGGAATAATTTAGACGATGTTGCATTCAAAGAGGCTGTTGAATTTTGTCACTCAACATGTTAGGGAACTTGGAGTTGACATAGTTATTTTAGCAAAAATGACATCTTTAAATCAGATGACTATGGAATCATGTGCCCAGTTCTATGTGGTTCACTGTCCTTTATTCTCTCATTCATGTCACTGACAGTATACCATGCTTTTGTTTTGTTTTTGACTGGTTAGGTGATTCCTGAACTATCTTGTCCAGTTTCCCTGTTTACATATTATAACCCAATTCTTAAACGTGGCGTTGAAAACTTCATGATGACAATCGAAGATGCTGGTGTACGAGGTAATTTAACAAGCTCACCTAATCTTCTGATAATGTATTATATTTTTTGAGGATTTTGGGTATGTAGGTATAGGGTCGGGTTACGGGTTTGTTGGGTGGGTAATGATGAATTATTTCTAAAAAGGGAATAATGCATTTAAAGCTGTATAGAGAACAATGTTTTAAAAAGCGTAAGGCGCAATGACCCTCTGGAGCCTGAGGCGCAAGGTGCACCAAAAGGCGAGGAATTTTTTATTTAAGGCGCACTATATAAAAGATCACAAAATTTATATATTTGTATGTATACACAATTAAAAAACACTTTTCATGGACATAAATGAAGTTTTAACCAAGAATAATATACAAAACATACATAATATTCAATTAACAATCTTCACGTGCTTTGAATGGCCTAATACGAGGATCTAATATGAGGGGCTTCACGTAAGGCGTAATAAAGCGCGCGCCTTATTAGGCGAGGCGCTAGAGGTGGGACTTGAGCCTAGGCGCGCCTTTTAAAACACTGATAGAGAAGCATAAATTTTTTCTTGGTGTACTAGCTAGTAACTACTAAGTTCCATGGAATATGTTTGACCTTTCTAAACCTTGGGTTTGTGAATATGTTTGTGGTCATATTGCACTTTCTTGCAGGGCTTGTGGTTCCAGATGTTCCTCTTGAGGAGACTGAAATTTTGAGAAAGGAAGCTGTAAAGCACAATATTGAACTGGTGATTTCTTTTTCTCATAAGGATTGTATAGATTATTTAAAAGCATTTACTTAGGCCTTGATTGATAACCATTTGGTTTTTGGTTTTGGTTTTGGTTTTTGGAATTTAAGCTTATTTTTACTCTACAATTTGTTCCATCTTTCCTATAATATATCCATCTTTCCTAAAAAAGTATGTGAATGCTAATCGAATTTCAAAAAAAGAAAACAAGATTTTGGAAGCTACTTTTTTTGTTTCCAAATTTTGGTTTGATTTTTAAAAATATAGGTAAGATGTAGATATCCAAATAAGAAAATATGTGTAATAAAGAGGCTTAAATTTCAAAAACAAAAAACAAAAAACAAAATGGTTATCAAAGGGGCCTTAATTTTAGGTTTTGACTTTTGATATTTATTTATTACTTTTACAATCTAAAGGAAAATAGTCCAATGCCCTTTGCCCAGTATATGAAAACATTACCAGTCTTGATAACTTCTCTTTGCAGTTCTAAAGAGTAGTTTTATTACTTGGCTGAACCTGAAGAAAAAATATATTCAGGAGTGATATGGGAGTGTATATATTTTTATTGTCTATTCAACCAACTTAATGAGGAAATGAATAGCCATTTCATTGGCTCATTCTTGCTCTATTAACTTTATTATATATATAAAATTAAAAAAAAAAAGTCAAATCTTGGATTCTTGAGTTGATTGGTTGTTCTTAATATTTGATATTATTCTTTTACACTGCTGAAGGTACTCTTAACTACACCAACCACGCCAAAAGATAGGATGAAAGACATCGCTGAAGCTTCGGAAGGATTTATATATCTTGTAAGGCCTTTTCTGTTTTCTATCTCTATACATGAATATTGACTCTCTTTTTTTCATCTTAGTGGAGATTTTTTGTGTCATTCATAAAAAAATGATACTCAGTAATTTTCTTTCTTTTTTGAATTTAACATTCCAAACAAAAGTAACTCCACACAAATTTCTACTAAGTTGTAGTTAAACTTGGTAGTTGAATTTCAAAAACCTCTCATTGGGGAGGACACATTCTCAAATCTGGCCTTTATTGGGCATTTATGATAAATGGAAGAAGAAAAAAAAAAGGACAAAAAGGTAATGTCATCAAATTGGACCTTAAACTTTTGACGAATTGATGTCTCCAAGAGATGGCGCAGTTGGTTGAAGACTTGGGCTTTGAAGGTGTGCGGCTCAAGGTCCCAGGTTCGGGACTCACTTGTGACATTAATTTGTAGACACCTCTCGCGTCTCCATTCCTTCGATGTTTTTCAGTGCTTGACCTAGGGACGGACATGATTACCCTTGTTTCAAAAAAAAAAAATTGACAAATTGATTGGAGCTTTTTAGTGCTATCCTTGAAGCCAAAGGCTTCAACTCTCCTTGGAGAGATGTTGCATTGCGGACTTGTCTCTCGACTCTCTCCGTTGTCAATTACTCTATCATCATCCATGAAAAATCAAGAGGGAAGATTAAGGCTTTTTTTAAAAAGGAATTAGGCATTATTTTATTTTATTAACAAGAAACAAATTTTATTAGGATGAATGAATAACAAATAAGAGGGATTGGGAAAAGAAGCTTGCTACAGTAGAGAGCCAACAAAATCAAAGAGACCAAAAACAAAAGAAAATTGTAGTAGAAGGCTTTAATTGTTTTCTCAAAGTCTTGATGTCTTCTGTTTGGTGGGAGCCATATTGTTTTGCTGGTTTTATTTTCACATACAAACAGAATAATAGGTAACACAAAGGTCCCAAGGGGCAGCCACGTAGATAGAGGCTTAGGATCTCCAAGATATGTTCTCTTGAGGTTTCAGTTCGAAATCTACTAATGAGCATAATAATAGAATCTCTTGTTATCTTTTGGGTACAGACATGGACGTCCGTGATATCTAGTGGTGCAAAACTCCCATTTTTTGTTATAAACAAATAGCTCAAATAGAGAGATTTTTTTTTTTGATATTTGTGACTGTCCGGGCTAGCTTTCGCGCACATCGACTAATGTCACGGGACATACCGCCTAACCCTACAACATTTGGATGCCAAGGAAACCCGTAGAAAATTAATTCCTAAGTAAGTGGCCATTATAAATTGAACCCATCACTTTATGCACCCCAAGACCCTCTATGACCAATTGAGTCACTCCATGATGGTTGTCAAATTAGAATTGCATCGATATTTGACTTGCTATATAAAATATATTCATTCAATTGTAGGTGAGCTCGGTTGGAGTTACGGGTACCCGCACAACAGTAAGTGGTAGAGTGCAAACTCTTCTTGAGGAAATCAAAGAGGTACATCTGCTCAATAATTAATCTATGAGATAACTCTACAACTTTTGTCTTGCAAACAAAGTTGTTTACTATGAAATCTGAGAGTGTTTGAGAAGGCTTTGATTTGAAACTAATAAATAACATAGAGGTCTCGCAATCTGCTTGGTGCATGACAGGTTACGAAAAAGCCAGTTGCAGTTGGTTTCGGTATATCGAAACCCGAGCACGTTAAACAGGTACCGAACTTCATCACGAGCCATAACATAGAATTTATTGTTAGATTTACTGAATATGTTGGTGTGTTCATAGGTGGCTGACTGGGGGGCAGATGGTATTATTATTGGTAGTGCTATGGTGAAGCTGTTGGGTGAAGCCAAATCTCCTGAGGAAGGATTGAAGGAACTTGAAAACTTCACCAAATCCTTAAAATCTGCACTCTCTTGATGCAACAAACCAGGATCAACTTGCACTGTCATCTTAAAATTACCCTTCAAAGTTTTTTTTTTTTTTTTTTTACACAGAATAGAACTTTTAGGGTATTTTCAATTTATATGATGAGAATATTTTCTAGTATTTTCTTGGTAGCCAATGGATGGTTGTTGCAAGTATCAATTTCTCAATAATTATTGATTAATCAATGTCCATGATGTTTCCTTTATATTTTAGGCATGATGGTTAAAATAATCAATAGTTAATTAATAAGCTACCATTCGTTTCACGAACTAATTTCAAACAGTTGATTAATTTTTATGTTTTTATTTTTATTTATTTATTTATTATTATTTATTTATTAAAAAACATCTGTTGGCATCGGACATTTCCATCTTAATTAATGATGTCTTGGTTTTCTAATATCTTAATTAAAGCTGGTTATTATAGTATGCTCTAATTTTATAAGGTTTACTAAAATTTTCAAAATATTGTCATCAAATCTAGGCATTGACATTTCGAACTTTGGTTTATTATGGGTATATAGATGATACCACAATTTGAATCGTTTTTTTTTTTTTTTTTTTTTTTTTAGAATCCATGATTTGAATCTATAATTTTATAGTTTTTATTGTCATGTTTACTTTAAAAAAAGTACTCTGGAATATTGCAAAAATATATCATTTTAGTTAATCATTCTTATGAATGTTTAGGAGAGGATAATGCAAATAATTATGGAAAGAATGATACCTTTTATTTATGTTTGGACATTTTTTTAGTTCAATTATAATTAAGAGTTAACAAATTCAAACTTATAATCTTTTGATATATATTTATGTAAGTTGAGTTATTGTTTTGGTTGACCGTCTTAATCTAATTATTTGTTAGGGCATGTTTGGATTTGGAGGGTTGGGTTGGGATGGGATGGGATGGAAAGAGAAGATAAGTGATAATAAATTAATGTTTGGAGTGGAGGAAATAAAAGATAAGTGATAATAAGGTTATGTTTGATGTGATAGAAATAGAATAGTTGAAATTTTTATTTAAATAAAAAAATAGATATTGAGTAATTTTTTAATATTTAAATATTTAAATAAAACGTAGGGCCCACCCGTGGAGTTGGGTGGACTCATGGAAGTTCAAATATGGAATGAAACCCAATCCATCCCATCCCCACGCTTTCCCCCATCCCAAACATGTTCTTATTCTCGAAACATTTAAACTGGTTTACAACCAAACAATTAAACCACAACGTCACTCATCCTTTCGATATTTAGCTATTATTCTTATTGGCTAAATTTGCAATACTAATACTTTGGAGTTTTGTTATAGTTTTTTTATTTGAAAATTTGTTGCATAATTTGTATTTTAAAAGTTTTTAACTTGATTACAACATATCATTCTCAAATTTCAAGTCCATCCACTTTCTAGTTATCAATTTATTTGATTTTCCCCCTAAAAATTTGCAATGAATTTGTTTACTTTTATTTTTGCTACTCATGATTTTTTATTTTTAAAAAAATAAATATTTTAAGGAATACGAAGTTTGTTTTAAAAAATAAAAAAATAAATTAGGGCATGTGGTCGAAGTGAGATTGGTGAGTACAAACATTTCGTCCCAAAAACCCTTCATTCCCATCCGCCACACTCAAACTCTGTTCAAAACCTCTAGGGCTTTATTGCGTTTCCTTCAAGCTCCATTGCATTCATCTCCGATTCATTTTTCTCGACATTTTCTGCATTTCAAGCTTCCAGATCTCTCTAAGTTCAGGCTTTTCAGAGGAACACGAAGATGGGTTTCCAGATGCCGTCTCATGGAATCCAATCGATGCTTAAAGAGGGCCACAAGCATCTCTCGGGCTTGGACGAGGCCGTCCTCAAGAACATCGACGCCTGCAAGCAGCTCTCCACCATTACTCGTACATCTATTGGTCCCAATGGTGTGTTTCCTCTTTTTATGTTGTTTTGAGTTCTTCAAATTACAATGTAATGCACCCATGTATTGGTTTTTTTTTTATGCTAACCGATTTTGGGGTTTTTCCTGTTTCATTTGATGATTTGTCTTCCTTTGCGTTACTTGGTTCTCCTTTCATTTTATTTCGTTCGTGTTGTGAATATTGGATTTGAATTAAGAAAAGGTAGTTGTACTTCATAAATCTATATCTATATATTTTTTGATATCCGTGACTGTTCGGGCCGCATCTCTACTTTTTTTTGAAAAGGGTAACCACGCCCGTCCTTAGGCCAGGCACTGAAGGACGGGAGGTGTCTACAAATTAATGTCACAAGTGAGTCTCAAACCCGGCCATCCCTTGGGGGCCGCATCTCCACTATTGTCACGGATGCCAAAGAAACCTTAAGAAATTATATCTTAAGTCCGTGGTCACCGTGGATTGAAACCATTACATTACCTTTACTTTTAGCTACCCAACACTCTCTCAACCATTAAGTATGATGTTTGAAAGTTGTAAAAATGAGTGTACAATGTGAACAGTTTCAGTACAATCAGATATTTAAAAGCATAAATAGGTAATTTCACTTAACATATAAGGTTGGAATTTGATGTAGAAGTTTAAGACAATATTTTGTAAAAGCAAAAATAGGTCATTTTACTTAAAATGTAATGGAGCTAGTGGAATTTAATCATTGGTACAATATTTTGTAAATGTTTCAATAGGATCCTATTACTTTCATACAATCAATGAAATGTCTCCAAAAAAGAAGACAATATTGTTCAAGGATTGCTTCTACAGCCTCTGCACTTGTTATTTGTGTCAATGGAAACGATTTCTATTTTAGTTTATTGATAAAGTTCTATTTTCAGAGCGTTTTTTTATACAGTTTGAAATATATACAAAACTTACCATCTATGCCATTGCCAATGACCTAATTCTTAAGTGTGTATTCTCAGGAATGAACAAGATGGTAATTAATCATCTAGACAAGCTTTTTGTCACAAATGATGCTGGCACAATTGTCAATGAACTAGAGGTACAGCATCCTGCAGCCAAAATTTTGGTTTTAGCCAGTAAAGCTCAGCAGGAAGAAATTGGCGATGGAGCTAATTTGACCATTTCATTTGCTGGGGAACTCTTACAAAATGCTGAAGAGCTTATCAGGATGGGTCTGCACCCTAGTGAAATAATAAGTGGCTACACGAAAGGAATCAATAAGGTTTTTCAATTTCTATCATAATGAAATATACATGGATGAACTTTTTAACATGCCATTTTAATATCTTGTCCATTCTATGGTTCAGACTATTGAGGTTTTGGATGAACTCGTGGAGAAAGGTTCAGAGAACATGGATGTTCGTAACAAAGAGCAAGTTGTTTTGCGAATGAAAGCTGCTGTTGCTAGCAAGCAATTTGGACTTGAAGACTTTATTTGTTCTCTAGTTGCTGATGTATATTTGCCTACTCTTGTTACAATTGAGTAGTTATCCCGTTAACTTCTTCCCTGCCAATTTATGTAAACTCTTTTATGTTGCAGGCATGCATTCAAGTTTGTCCTAATAATCCCAAAAATTTTAATGTCGACAATGTTCGAGTTGCCAAGTTATTAGGAGGTGGTTTACATAATTCTTCAGTAGTTCGCGGCATGGTCTTGAAAAGTGATACTGTGGGAAGTATAAAGCGAATCGAGAAGGCCAAGGTTTGCACAATTATTTATTTACAGTGTCATCATGATGATGAACCCATTTCTTATTTTCATGCCTATTTTTTTTTATTTGTGTTCTTATTAGAGGTTATAGATACTCTTCTTTAATTTTAATTTTATTTATTTGTTCTTTCCATACGTTTACATCTGGTTTTTATTAACTTCACGCTGTGCTGTTCCCAGCTAATATGCTGACCAAGATTAGTGGGCAGTGATTCTTTAAGAAGTTTTGCTTCTATATAGTATATTCTAAAAGAAGAAAAATGTTAGAGGATGCTAATACAATCCTTTGTATATCTGAAAGACATTGAAATAGTTTTGATAGCTAAATGGCACCTAGATTATTTCAGCTTTAAGAAATGAAATTGATAGGTCTGAGGCCTTACAAGAATTAGGAATAATACGAGGGGTATTTTGGTAATTAGTTATGGTATTTTGTTATAAATAGAAAGGTCGATGGAAAGAAGAGATATCCAAAATATTGAGTGAATTCTTAGTGGGCTCAAGAGAGTATTCTCGAGAGAATGTGAGGTTCAAACCTATAAGAAATTTCATTTCTTCCTCGTGCGTGTAGATATAAAATAAAAGAAGAGAGGGGGAAAAGATCTGCATGTGGGATGGTTGTGTTGTTATCTTCCGTTTTTATATTACGTGGTTTTAAATGTCAGGTTGTGCATGCATAATTTATATGAATTATGATGGGTTTCCTTTATAAGTTGTTTTTCTTGGGGGATGTTGTCAAGGTGATTGTGAAAGACGACGAGGAATCTTCACCTATTTTTCACTTGCATTGCTCGAGTAGTCGCTAAGCAAAATTAATTGGATTTAGTGGCATTAAACCTTGTTGTGTATTATAAATTTTTATAAATAAAAATAATTTCAAACTCTTATTTGGTTGTACATTTCAAATATATATGTGAAATTCATTCCCAAATGATTTTCTTCAATATTTTTTTAATGAAGGTTGCTGTATTTGCTGGCGGTGTTGATACATCTGCAACGGAAACGAAAGGAACGGTATTAATTCACACGGCTGATGAGGTAAATCTCAATTCCCCTATTTTCAAATGGTAGTCTTTATCATAATATTCTTTTTAGGAAGTATTTGAAGATTTTGGTCACTTCCATTCATTCCCTGGGTCTTTTTACTTTTGTTTGACTCAAAAGATAAATTGTTATCTCATAATGATGGGGGAGATTTGGTTTCACCGGCCTTTTTGGTGAAAAGGTTGAATTCTTTGTCATTTAGATTTTTTTAGCTGTTTGTGGAGCATTTTACTTGGGAGGGACAAGAGAACTGTTAAGGGGAATTGTTTATGTGTGAGAAGAGGCTTGTCTATCAATAGGTTTGATGTCTCTATTTGAGCATTTTCTTCTAGGAGTTTTATCATTATCTTTTTTTTTTTTTGTGGTAATTATGGATTGAAAGGAACGATAGACTTTTCAACAACATAGTACACACCATTGATGCATTGCTTGACTCTATTTCTTACTTTCTTTTTATTCTTTTTTCCCCTTGTTTTCTTTCCCAATGAAAGTTTGGTTTCTTATAAAAAGACAAAAAAGTATTAATATAACTAGATGGCCTACTGTTTATTTAAGACAATTTTGGTCGGTAGCAGCAATAATCACAGAAATAGTAAGGTAATCCGGCTAAATGATGATTTCTTGTTTTGTTTATTATTTTGATTGAAGTAAATTTTATTTTTGGATGTTTTCTTGTTTATTGCTTTTAATTATCTTCTTGTTTTGCTTGGTTCAGATATTTTTGTACTTTTTTTTTTTGAAATAACAATTTATACATGCTTATCGATTGTAGCTACAAAACTATGCAAAAACTGAGGAAGCTAAAGTTGAGGAGCTGATAAAATCGGTTGCAGATTCAGGGGCTAAAGTAATTGTTAGTGGAGGAGCTGTTGGGGAAATGGCTCTACATTTCTGTGAGCGCTACAAGTATGTCGACTTTCATTCTCTCTGTTGTATTTTGTTCTCCAGTTAAGTGTATAAAAATGTGGTTGCTGAATTAAAAATGCTCTATTTCTTGCCCATTGGATTGGACTTTCAGTTGTTTGATGCACAAGAGATTTGTTGGATATGGATGAACTATCCAGTTTTGATATTTCTTCTCCTCAGATTCATTCTTTAATTTCATGTACTGTTTGCACTGCAGGCTTATGGTGTTAAAAATTAGCTCAAAGTTTGAGTTGCGGAGATTTTGTCGTACAACTGGTTCTGTTGCCATGGTAAGCATGTTATTGCTTTGTGATTGATAGAGCAAGATTGTTTTTTTTCCTTGGAATTGACATGGTTCCCCCACCCTCACCAAACGACAGTTAAAGCTTAGCCAGCCTAATCCAGATGACTTGGGTCACGTGGACTCTGTCTCAGTTGAAGAAATCGGTGGTGCTAGGGTATGTTGTCTATATGAGCTTTATTATTTTTATATTGTACAGTTTTTTCATGACTATATTTCTGGCATCATAACTAATGCTTTCTCGTATTGTTATTGCATTGTAGGTCACAGTTGTGAAGAATGAAGAGGGGGGTAACTCCATATCAACACTTGTGTTACGAGGAAGTACTGATAGTATTCTTGATGATCTTGAACGGGCAGTTGATGATGGAGTTAATACCTTCAAAGTATTTCTCTACTCTACATATGTACTGTTTATTTTTTGAATTATTTGGAGCTCGCATGATGATTTTCTTTGTCAGGCAATGGCAAGGGACAGCCGCATGGTACCCGGAGCTGCTGCTACTGAAATTGAGCTGGCTAGAAGAGTGAAGGAGTTCTCCTTTAAAGAAACTGGGTATTCTTTACTTTTTATATTTTAAATTAATATTGCACAAGCGAAGATCACTTTTCTGATTTGTTAACAGACCTTAAGAACAGTTCTCTGGAAAAAAGAGAAAATATTTTACACTACTGATATTAGCCAAGCAACTGAATGCGAACTGCAGTCATCTTACTGTTGCACTGCAGTCATCTTACTGTTGCACTGCAGTCAATAGTTATTACTGAATTTGAAAAAAAATTAAAGTATTTGGATTTATCTTTTTCTTGTGGTTTGGATTGGTATTAGGTAACATTTTCAACTATCAATGAAATTGTTTTGTTTTCTATCAAAAAAAGAAAAGAAAAAAAAACGAAAGAAGCAAAGTTGGAACTTTAGTTTCTTATCATAAAAAGACTAGTTTCTTGAGGAGCTCATGCTTGAACTTCTCTTTTAGATGCAGATCAATGCACATTCTTTTTTTAGTTATTTAATTTGGTCAATGCGTTGAATTATTTCCATGGGTTGCTGTTATGAGTACTATAGTTATTTTATTCTATTATGAAGAAACTACTAATAACTTTTCCTTGTCTGTCTATAGATTGGATCAGTATGCCATTGCAAAATTTGCAGAAAGTTTTGAGTTCGTCGCAAAAATTCTTTCTGAAAATGCTGGGCTAAATGCAATGGAGATAATATCCTCATTGTATGCTGAGCATGCATCTGGAAATACCAAAGTGGGTATAGACTTGGAGGAAGGGATTTGCAAGGATGTTTCCACGATGAATATCTGGGATCTTCACGTTACCAAGTCAGTTTTCATTCTCTTATGGCATAAATACTTGTGGTTTTTCGTTTGAAACTCTTGGTTCGATGCTTCATACAATATATAACTATGCATCTTTCTTGTGGATTAGCATTTTGCGACACCCCTTTCAGTGACCTTTCGAAAACTTAATTTTAGTGCCTTGGTAGTAGTTTCATTAGCATTCATAGTGTGCTTATTAGTTCCCAACCTTGATAATGAATTTTTACACATGAACCTCATCATGATGCTTGGTGCAATGCAGAATCATAGTGAATTGTTGTTCAACGTTGTTCCTTTTTTAAAAAATCATTAAGGGATATACTAACTCGTGGCGACATCCTCTTTTCCATTTTTTTTTTCTTTCCCTAGGCTTTTTGCTCTCAAGTATGCTGCTGATGCAGCTTGTACTGTCCTTCGAGTGGACCAGGTGCCCTTCTATCTTATTATCAAACTATATTCTTCCTTATTTCTCATTCTCATTTTTCTAGGTTAATCTCATTTAAGGCAGAATTGTTAATGACTTTGTGTTGACAAATAGTTTCTTAAAGCCATTTGGCATGATGCTCAGGCTTGATTAATTGCTGAACTGAACTCGAGTAGCCTTAACCATTTGGCATGATGGCTGATGCTCAGGCTTTAAAATCTATTTATGGTTTATGTTTTTGGTTCATGGCTTCTTTTTGTTATTACATTTGCTTGGACAGTAATTTCTTGACCTTGTTTAAAAGGTTTAATCCAGGAATATGATAATAACCGATCTCTATTACGACATCAAAATAACAAAATTACAAGATAAACTTAGTTTTAAGGTACTCTAACCCTCCTATTCTTGAGATCACTCAAGACCCAATTAATCTCAAAACCCAATACCACAATGGCCAAAATACTTGATACCTTTCCCATTAACCCCACCCTCTATTTATAACAAAATTCTTTCACAAACTATCTAACTAATTACCCATATACCCTTACATTAATCCTAATTCCTTCAAATGCCTAACCCTATCATAGTGTTGCTTGCTTCTAGCGCATATACATGAATTTGTAACTTATTGTTTGTCTTGTGTAAAAGTGTTTTTGAATTAATGATTCCCCATGTTGCAGATAATAATGTCAAAGCCAGCAGGAGGCCCTAGGAGAGGACAGCAGCAGCCTGCAGGGATGGATGAGGACTAAATGTTCAATTGGCCCAACTTCTCTTATCTATTCTGCATCTGCCCATCCTTGCAACTTTTTGTTAAGTTGACTGAGAAATTTCGACCAATATCTCGCGTGAACAGACACCAAAATGATTTGTTTTATTATATAAGGAGGCGTTTTTATTTGAATTGGGCTTTGTTGAGGAAAGGGAGAGCAAAAGTTTGTTTGCAAAAATGTGGCTTTTTACATGCGCCACGACTCGTATTAGGACTATATTTTTAGTCACTGGTTTTGTTTGTTGGATAGAAAATGATACTATCAGAATGTTCTGTCGCTAGGTTTCTCAATTCCTCCCTTTTTGAACGTATTTTGATCCATTTATTTTCAAATTTTCGATGGTTAAAAGATTGAACTGAAAAAACCTAGTATTTGGGGATTAAAGTGAAATGAAGTCCTCTAGGAATGCGAACACAGGTGGTGCATAGGTGTGGTCAGCTTGTGTCATAAGGTGTTGGGTTAAGTTCCACAACGAGTGCAACCAATTGTTGATGTTGGAACTCGGGCGAGAGTTGTTCTTCAAGGTGATAAGAATGAGGTTCGAAGACATACATATCAAGCATTGGTTCATAAAAAGACTACTTTATATGCACTAGTCCTGCATCCATGTTAGTGAACAATGGCCATTGAACATGATAATTTGTAATTCTCAATTTTTACCCAAATTCATCATCAAATGAACACATGGTAAAGTAGTAAGTAGTTGCTAACATATTTACATTTAGTAAAGGGGTGAAGTTAATGATTAATTAAGGTTCTGGAGGACTATTTTGCAATTAGCCAGTTAAATGTGTAGGGGCCATTGTGCAAATATGGGCTTGTTGAACCCTAAAATTCCTCTTCTCCTTGTATTTATGAACAAAGGCTAAACGCTTATTCAATCTTCATCGTTCAGGCTTTGTGTTCAGGTGCTGCTGTGATTTGATTTGATTTGATGATGTAAAGAATTGGTGCTGAGATCTTGCTTCTATTTTCTACCAATTTTTCAGGTGCATCTCGCTCTTCTCCCCCCTCACTTTTGTTCGAAAATGAAACAATTCTCGGGATCGAAAGCTGGTTTTGAACTGTTTTACAATCAAACAATGAAACGCCTCATATGCTAATTGGCTGAATGAGTTAATATTAATCTTATAAATTACCACTAAACTCAATAGTTTATGTACATAAGATACGGATTTGACCATTTCTCCTCTTCGAGAGATGTACGCAGGCATGGGAACCCTAAATTAATCCCAGTTCCTGCAAAATTCACTCTTCTTTGGCTGAGATCGGGCTGGAATTCGCAGGGGAATTTTTACAATTTTTTTTTTTTTAAAAATTATTATTATTATTATTTAATATTTCCTTTTTAATAATAAAATCTCAAATATTCATTTGAATAGATAATTTCACGGGCAAATATTTTTGGAGATTTTGTTAAAAGGGTATAGCACAAAATCAAAATTTATTTGTAGTTTTATCTCATTTTATCATTGGTTGAATTCTATCACCGAAATCATGTCTTATAAATGATGATAGAAAAAGGTGAGGTTGAGGGTAAATTATCAATATTTTTTACTAAAAATGAAAGAAGTAAAATGAGAGAAAAAAAGAAACACAGAGCGATGATGGGGATGAGTGAAATAGGAATGAAGAATACATGGTACAATATTTTACCAATTTGAATGTAGGGAAAGAAAAACATTAGTCTGCTTCAAATTTAAATAGGAACCTATAGATTTGGACCATTTTATTTTGTCAGATCTCTGCAACTACTGTTTTTTTTTTTTTTTTCAGATTTGGACAATGTTTTGAATAATTCTGTTAGTTGATAAAAAGTAAGGCATCGTTATCTGCCGACACAAAAAAAAGGAAAAGTCCAAAACCAACTCATAAACACTTCATTCACTCATTCTTAGCTTACCTCATACATATTTCCAATTATTTATAGGATTTCCTCTCTCTTCCCTTTGTTTGTTGCTTCCTTTCGCCATGGATCACCTGCCGAAAATAGAGTCGGTTAGCAGCATATACGACCAACACGAAGGTTCAAGGCACGGGGCCGAGTTTTCCTCCTCGCTCGACGACGACCACTATTCATTCCAGACGACCTCAATGGTATGTCATTTTACAATCCATTGCTTTGCTTTTTTGTTTGTTTGTCTTGTTTATATACTCATCACACCAATGTGATGAATTCAGGAAATTGATGTGAGCTTGGACTTGGAGTGGCTGTCATTATTTGTGGAAGAATGCTTATCAGCCAAAGGAAGCAGCCTCACACTCCCAACCCCACACCTCAACAATCCATCAACACCACCAAATTCACTCTCTCAACCTACACTCCCTTCGCCGTTCTTCCACTTCGCTGCAGTCCCCAGCAAGGCGAGAAGCAAGAGAAGACGGTCGCCCCCCAACACAAACATTCACCCTCACGACAATCGACGCCTCCATCATCAATTGACCCTAGGGCAGAACAAACATCCCTTACTGTCGACATCTTCCTCTGCTGACCCTCTTTTGCTGCAACAGACCTACTCGTTGGCTGGCAGTGAGCTCTTACTACCGCATAAAGCTCGAGAAGGAGTACGAAGAAGTGAGAGGAGGAGGGATATGGATCGAAAAGACACAACAACAACGAAGAAGAGTTTGCAGACGCAGCAGCAGCGGCTGTGGCAGCAACAAGGTGCAGGGAGTGGGAGGAAATGCAGCCATTGTCAGGCACAGAGGACTCCACAGTGGAGGGGTGGACCATTGGGGCCCAAGACATTATGCAATGCATGTGGAGTTAGATACATAAAGTCAGGAGGATTGGTGCCAGAGTATAGACCAGCAAACAGCCCTACTTTTGTGACTCTCTTGCATTCCAATTCACACAAAAGAGTTTTGGAGATGAGAATGTCTTCTTCTACTGCCTTTAGCTCCTCCCCTTAAAAGCCCACTACCGATGCACCGTGTGTACCCGGAGCTGCAACTGTTTGGTTCTTCAATGTAAACTAGAACTACCCTTTCTTTTCACATTTCGAGTTGAGTAATGAACTCTCGGGAGAAGAGTGTATAGGATTTTACTAGAGGAATGAGCTTAGTTGTAAGCATACATGTAACATTCTTGGGAGTCAATTTATGATATAATAGACTGGTTTGATTACATTGTTTACAGTATTTATTCGCAACGGATCCCTACTGTTGGTAGGGAATAGTTACATACATTAATACATCTTTTCTTATGCACTACTCCACCAAGTCAAAATGTAGAACAGATTTAAAATTCAACAAAAAATCAATCAAGCATACGATATTCACATGGCCATGATGAGGATATCGTATATGCACGATAAATCCGGAGTTGTCTATGCATGATAAATACAGAGTCGTGTATGCACGATAACATGCACATGCACATGCACATGATCACGATGAGAACCAGAATTAAGATCGAGTGGTTCCAATCAATTAATCGACAACTTAAATGTAACAAGAACTACAAATATATTAAAAAAATAATAAGAAGAAGAAAAGAGAAGTACCAAAATGAGACATCGTCATAGAGTATCTACAGAAGAAAACTATAGCAACAATGCTGTGAATAACAAGGCCATAGATGCTAATAAACTAACAAAAGAAGCGACAGAGGACGGGGGCGAGGAAGCTATCTGGATGGGGAAATTGCAAGTACCTTGGGAAAGATTCTGTGAGGTTACCATGGCTAAACCTTGAAAATTACAGGCTCTTTCATCTTGATTTTGCTCCTGGAAATACATATTAAATGCATATGATACATTACCATTGGCATCCAAGTTATTGCAAGAAGATCCATATCCAAGGGAAGTGCAATCCGAAAAGGTGCAGGCGTAATTTATGTTATCAGCAAGTTTACTGAGATCATTTGCATTTGGATTGAACATACACCACTTTTGAGGAAGATACTCAACATTCTGTGCACCCACAAGCAGTTTGTTTTGGCCCTGACCAGATAAATCCATGGCAAACTTTGGCTGACCGTCAAACCCGAAAATACCCCAATGTCGCTCGAAGTTACCTGGTGCAATGCTCTTGCCATTTTCATCTAGAAAACTGAACAAGTATACTTCAATGAATCCAGGCCTTAGCGGGGTGCCCTTATTGGCTGCAAGCCTTGGTAGAAGGCCATTGTAGAATCTATAAGCATTACCGGAATTGGCGTTCTTGTCACCATCGGTTGGCCATCCAACCTCGCCAACTAGAATGGGCAAGTCCCCAAGTCCGACAGCTTTCAAAGACGAAACCAAGGTATCGAAGTTGGCGTCAAACACATTGGTATACTGAATCCCAGTGCCAATGTCAACAACAGGATTACTTGCACCATCGAAGAAGGCATAATCGAAAGGGAAGTTATCGTTGCCGTAAAGACTAAGGAAAGGGTAAATGTTTACAGTAAAAGGTGCATTGTTCTTGCTTAGAAACTGGACAATATCAGTCATGAGTCCATTAATATCACTGCGAAACCTACCAGCGGAGGGATACGGGCTATTAATCGGGGAGTTGTAGACATCAGCATTTAAGGGGACCGTCGCCTTGATCGAGTCTCCAAGACCTGCCTCATTGAGTGCATTTTGAATGTTTTGAAGAGCTGGAAGGGTAGTATTCAAGAATGATCCATTATAGGTTGTGAGAAATGGTTCATTGCCAACAGCAACGTATCTGTACAAGAATATCAAAGTAAGAAAAGGTTAATTCTTCAGCTCATAACCCCAACACAACTATCCATCTAAAAACCCTCCAATATTTTGCTTTTTTTTTTTTTGAAAACCGGTAAATCAGAGCTTCACTCTACTATACCCGGGGTTAACCACACCCGTGTCTACAAATTAATGTCACAGGTGAGTTTCGAAGTTGAGAATCTTGAGGGGAACACCCCTTCAAAGACCCAAGTCTTCGACCACCGCGTTCCGGTAGGGAACTATCTTGCTTCTTATTTGATAACCCAGTATCCAAAACCAACAAAAACATTCAAATTTACACATAAAGTCAATGACTTCCTCAAATATGGAAATAACATGATTACCAACATGGGATAAGAATTTGCAAGATCCAAAGGGATAACATCATAACAGAACAATAAGAAAATAAAATCAAAACATGGAAACACAATCAAATTTCAGTTATAGAAAGTGAAATTGAATTACTTGATGTTGACTCCTCCATCAAAGTGGTAACGAGTAACGTTCCTCCCAACCCATTTCTGAGCTCGCTTATAGTCTCCCATGGCGGCCAGTTGATCATTAGGAATAGCAACCATAACCTCAATACCAGTCCCAGCCAGAGCTCCCATGGTGGACTGATCTGCATCAAACAGCTTCACTTTCTGAATCCCATTATCCTTAAACATCTGCACAATGGTCTTGGGTGGCAATCTACGTACGGCCATGGTTCCCCAATTGATCCCAATACCTTCAACACAATAGCCCAAAACCCCAATCAACAAAACCCACTTCAGAAACCCTAATCTTCCCATTTTCCCACCTCTCTCAAATCCAACAAAAGGGTAAACAAGAATCCAATAACAAAATAAAAAACACCCAAATGAACTTCAAAAGGAGATCAAATAAAAGTGATCCCAAATTCCAATAATAGAAAAAAGAAAGCAAAAACAGAGTTCTACCCTTTTCCCCTTTTCGTCCTTAAACCCCAAATCTGTTGTAGAACCGAAGATCCCGCAATACTTTCCCCCACGATCACAAAGATCGTGATGAAGAGAAATTAAAAACAAAAAAAAACCCAATAAATCAATGAAGAAAGAAATAGAACACAGAATGAATAAAGTAAACTTTTTGATAGAAAAAGGCAGAAAGTGAAAGTTCTAGCTCGCTCATCAATGGAAATCAGTGTAAAGGAGAGAAATAGAAACAAACCCAGATGAGAAAATACCCAAAAAAAGAGGGGGAAATGAAGAAATCAAACAAAACCCAATAAATAAAACTCAGATTCGAAGGTGTGAATCCAATCAAAAGTGGGTTTTTTTTTTCTTCAAAACGTGAAGTTGCAAAAGAGAAAACACAACAACCGTCAGCAGAGAAAGTGGAAAGAAATTGAGAGAGGAAATAAATGGGAGCCCACAACGGCTATAATTGAGAGGCAAATTAAAGAACAATATAAGAAATCAAGGCTGAAAAAAGCAAAAATATTGGGTGAGATTGAAAAATTGGATTAATTTTGGAATTCAAAATGAGAAAGGGATGAAAAAGATTGGCCTTTGGTGTGAAAGCTAAACAGAAGAATCAGGGCTCTCTGTTTTTTTGCAGTACCTGTACCAATTATATTATTTGGTATTTTATTTACGTTATCCCAATCAAGGAATATTATAAATTAATATATAACCAGAAATATTAACAATCCTAAATAACTTTTAAATTCAATAATAATAGGAATATAAAATTTAAAATCTCTCAATCATAACACACGTTTCTATGATCAATAATGCAATATTTTCATAGTTTGACTGTAAACTAGCTCAACACTAGCATCACAAGTTCAATTCTAAAAATTGATAATTGTCATATTCTTCCAATATAATAAAAAAGAAAAAAAAATACATTTGTATGTGTTAAGTAATTGGTTTGGTCGTCTTCAAAAAAAAAAAACAAAAATGGTTTGGTTGATTTCAAATTTCCAAAATCAATCCATTGGAGAAAATAACATTAAAATAGTAATAATAATAATGAAAGGAATAAATGGGATTTGATTGGGGGATGACTAGGAAGTAAAGAAAAGAGAAAGGAAAGGAAAAGAATCCCACTTTTCTTGTATTTTACTTAATAAAGGCGAATCAGTGATGAGATTTTGAAATAAACCCAATTTATATTTCAAGTTTATAATTTATTTATGGGATTTTGAAATAAATGGGATTTGATTGGGGGCATAATCGACATTTTGATCTCACTATCTATCTATTGCTATGGTGGTCGCTGGCTGGTCGGTTGCCGACGCTATCGGGGAACCCAATTTATATTTCAAGTTTATAATTTATTTATGCTTAAAATAATAATTTGATCCCTCAATTATCATAGATTTCTTTAGCCTAATTTTGGTATTCTAACTTTGTCAAAAACTTAAAAAGAATTATTTTTAAATTTTTGTTAAAGTTAGAGATGAAAATTAGACTTTTAAAGTCTATGGACCAATTAAAATTAAGTTAATAATTAAAGGTCCAAAATAATATTTTAATATTTATTTATTTATGATTTCACTGTTTCCATCCACGAGAGAATTCTTTGCGGCATTTGTAGCAAGGGTGTTCAAACAACTCGAGTGATTCAAACCAAGTTAATCAAACCAACCTAGGTTTGAGTTAGATTGGATTAAAAAAAATCAGATTAAGTTGCGTTCAAATTAATGAAATTTTTATGAGTTAAATTGAGTTAAATGTTGGTCTAAAATCAACCCTAACTAATCCGATCAAAATAATTAAGTTAACAAAAATATTTTTGTTATCTATAACATAATTATCTATACATATGTATTTTTTTTTATTATTATTTTTAGACTTTTTATTCTAATATTCTTTAAAAAAAATTGAAGTCTTAAAATGTTTAGAATGTTTACCGCTCTTCAAGATTGCCACCATAGACAAAATGGACATCCCTCCTCATATATTATATATGTAAAAAAAAAAAAGCTTAATTAGATTTACATTTATAAAAGGGGAATTTGCATGTATATTACAATAAGATAAAAAAATGAAAATATTTGCAAATATAGCAAAATCAGATTTTATAGACTCCATCAATAGTATCGGATAGACTCTATCGATAGTGTCTGATAGACTTCATCAATAATATGTCTAATAGACTCCATTTATAGTATCTAAAAAAAAGTTACTATATTTGCAATATTTTTAAAACGTTGAATTCTAATGTGGGGTAGGGAATTTGCTATAGAGTGTAAATTCTCTTTATAAAACTAAGAATTCAAGTTTGGAAAAGAATGAGACAATTTGTAGGATAGGAAGAAACATAATCCAATGAGAAAATGGAATATATCAAGAGATGAGCATTCGACTTTATTATCCTCATCGTGATGAATTTTGTTGTGTTAGCACCTTTTAGGAATCTCATAAAGACTCAAAATAAAACTTAGAACAAGATTCCTTTGCAATGGAGGATGCCTCCCAAAATTGGTGACCAATTCACAACCTCGAGTTTACATATTATAACCATATAGAATTACAAAACGTGAATCACATACATTTTTTGTCCTTAAAATATTCACGACAAAACAAAATCGAAAATATGTGCATATACACAATCAAATAAAGGTATGCAAATTATAGAAACTTAATGTTGAATAAAGTAGCATGATTAAGAGGATCGATGATATTAATTTGTAGACATTTTTCGTGTCTCTATTATTTCAATGTCTTTCGATGTCTGCCTTAATATATTTGATTCTTTCATGACTCTATTAGAATTTTTATAAGCATACATAAAGCAAATAATAATAAATCATAAATTAAAGACGAAATTCCAACTTTTAAAATTATATATAAGCATGGATCTAATTGTTATTTCGTATTCATGTTTGATAAATTTCATAACTAATCTTTATGGTTTGACAAAAACCATATAAATGCGCTTAAGATGAATTTACTTCTAAAATTATAAAATAAATTTTAATTTTCTTCAAATGTAGGTATCAAATATATTATTCAACTTAAATCATGCCAAAAAGAAAATAAATAAAAGTTCCTCCATGCTTTACTATAGGGACCAAATTCATCCTTGCACAAAAAAGTTATGGTAATTGGTACCTGATAAAAAGAGTTATCTTTACACTGGGAAAGGCAAATGTTTTCATCTGTAGCAACTTATTAACATGGAAATCGAAGTACACATGTAACAATACAGTGATGTTTGTAGGATAAGAATTGAATTATTTTTTAATTAAATTGATTGTATGCAAATGTTTTCTGTAAATGAAACAAGCAATAATAATAAATTAAGTGTTGTTGTTTCTTAGTTAAGGTTAGAGATTAAGCCGCAAGCTTAATCAAATAAGGGAATTGGTTTTGAATCAGACCAGTCCAGTTTAGTTCAGTTCTTTGAAATTATAAGTATTAATTTAATAATATCATTATATTATTGAATTAAATAATTTAAGTCTTTAATATTGGTGTTAGTCACCAAAGTGGCCCACTCAATATTCATTAAACGATTTAAATTATGTTATAAATGTTTATTTGATATAGCATCATAAATGACAGTATAAGAATAATAAACATTTATAGTTTTTAACATGCAGTTATATGATTAACCAAAGGTAGATTTTACTCATGTTAATAACGATTGAAATAGGTTATAAACTTTGTTTAATTAATATATAATGTACATCCAAAGATGACTTGTATGTTAAATTAAACCTGATTGACCTTATGTACGTTACATGGTGATGCATGTTTGATGGTTGTGTTTAAATTAACCAAAGGTGAATTTAAATACAATATTTTGGTTTATATTATGGTCTGATTTAAATTCAAAGCAATTAATATGTGAGATTTAAATTGTTGCAGTGATCTCGAATATGTCAAATATGGCTGCCTATGGTATCAAATGCTGGCCTTTTGGGACTCGATTTCAGCTCTGTTAATGGAAGAGCCCGCTAACCCAACCGATACTAGTTCGGAAGCAGACAAGAAACTGTGGCAGAACTGGGAAAGATCTAATAGGCTTATGATGAGATTTCTTAAGCTTAGCATAGGGTCTACGATAAAGCCTTCCCAGCCCAAGACTGTGGCTGAAATTAAGGAGTGTACTATGACAGGCATTGTGGATAAGTCTGTTGTTGCTACACTTATTGATGATTTATCACAAATAGAGTACACTATTGTTTAGTCAATGGAGGAACATATTACCCGTATGGTGAATACCTACAACCGGCTGAAGAGTTTGGATACCGATCTTGGTGAGCGGGTATTGGTTGAGTTCTTGCTAAAATCATGTAAGAGTGATGATTTTAAGCAATTTCGGAGAACTTACAACCAACTTAAGGAAAAATGGTCTCTTTCAGATACAAATGACATGCTCTTGCAAGAGGAGGCAAGGCAAAGGGAAGATCTTAAGATCAAACTTCCCCAAGCCAACTTTGTTTATCAGGTAATCCAAAGGTTGGTTCTAGTGGCAGCAAAGCTCCAAGTAAGAAAGGAAAGAAAAAGGGAAAGCAACTATTTAA
>JBBMEF010000018.1:8840440-8861074 GCA_037832685.1 Sicyos baderoa | reverse complement strand
GGTGGGGGGAGACCCTTTTCCCTTGAAAAGGAAAAAAAAAAAAAAAAAAAAAAAAAAAAAAAAAAAAAAAAAAAAAAAGGGAAACAAAAAGGAAAAATTCAACCTTTAACTGACTGTAACCCTCCCTGATATAGAAGAACCTGCAAATAGAAAAGGTAAAAATAAAATGACGATAAACAGACCTTCAACTGCAAAATCTAAACTACAAAATAACCGAACATTATTTTAAAATTTCATTTCAAGTCGGTGAAAAGGATTCCTGGAAACGGGCGTAGTTACCCCAAGTATAATGGAGCAAAGCTCTGATTTCCAGGTTTCAAAAAAAAAAGTTGGTAAAAAGGATTCAAAGCACCACACGAAATATCGTCAATGATACATTTCTCTTTCTAGTTTTGTAAGACGAGAAAAGAGTAAGCACTTCAAAAAATAGGGGAAAGTTCGAACCTGGAAACCTTTGATTCACTTGGATCAATGCCGTTACAACTTTTATATGTTGAGTTCATCTTCAAGGTAGTTATACTCGAAAGTGAACTCAGTTTTAATCCTTTGGCACCTACAGAGCAAAATCATTCAAATATTTGTTACCAACATAATACACATAATTTGACAAAACCTTGCAATTTATTCTTCGGATCATCCAAGACCCAGGTTTGTGAGGCCTAAAACTCCACAACAAAATCACCTCTATGCAGCCACAACTTTTTCGCCAAAAATAGTATTGTATTTACTCTTATTTTTATAACCGTGACTGTCCAGACCAGCTTATGCATACCTCCATTATTGTCACGAAATGTATTGTCTGACCCTATAACATTTGGATGTCAAGGAAACCTGTAGGAAATTAATTTCTAGGTAGGTGGCCACCATGGATTGAACTCAATACCTCTTAGCTATCCAAAACCTTCTTGATCACTAAATTACTTCATGGATGATTAAAAATAGTATTGTATTTACGATAACCTTTAGAGTTAGGAACCTGGACTCTTTTGACTTGATTTCTTTTAATTGAAAAATGGAAATGAACAAAAAGGGAAGTGGCATCACAAGCTTCTCCATGTTCTAAATTTCACAATCATATTTTTATGGCATCAGATCAGCTCATTAGCCTCTCCATAAAGAGTTGGGATAGCCAGTTAATGTTGCAGAACTCATCACACTTCATGTCAGAAGTCAACAAGAGACAAATCAGCAAACAGTAAAAATGTTGAGGAGATTAATAAGTAAACATACCATCCATGTTGTAGATCATCATTATTAACATGGAAATCGAAGTACACATAAGTTCCCTGCTCGTATTCATCCGTAGCAACTTTTGGTTCTTCATGTCTTTGAAACCATGTCTGATACTTTCTGTGATATCTCCAAGATTGCTTCTTTAATTCTCTAGCAGCTAAATATTGTTGATAGGTGTTCTGCAATTCAGAACATGATTAAACTGGATGCCAAAAAAAAAATATAGCATTACATAAAAATATGGATAGAGTAATACCGGTTGGTAGTAAAATGCAAAGAACAACGTGTCAGTGCCATACGTTTCGAGACTGAATCGGTCCCATAAAGCAGGATTGTTTATAATAGGTGCCTGTACTTGAGGATAGCTCGGAGGAGTAATTGCAGGGTGCCTCTGTAGATGAAATAAGTTCAGTGTAAAATAAAATCTAAAGAATACAGTTGAGAGAACAAAGAGATATGTATCTGAACTGGAGTGTAGCTCCTTGGGCGCTCCGAGTCTTTCGGCTGAGGTAGTTTGTAGAATGCAGCCTCCAGCATTTGCAAATTATGGAATTGATCATGCATTCCTCCGGCCGCCATCGAGGATCCCCCAAGGTTATCACCAATGGCACCCAAGTCAGAAACACTTCTTCGGCCAATGACACCAAGACTTCCAGAAGATTGTCCAGGCTGCAAAGGTTGACCAGGAGAAAGATCATCCTCTCTCGACACTGAACCAGTCTCCGTCAATGAAACAGGTGTGCCGACCTACAGCAAACAGACAGTAGAAATTCAGATTGCAGTTTTGGTTATCAGCAATACACTACAGTTTTTGCAATACAAAAAAATTATTTAAAAGAAATTAGAGAAAAAAGAAGTTAATACAATATATATCTTAATTACACGTATTTAAACACTCCAACAGAGGGCCACTAAATAAATTAATGTCCTACTCGTAGGTGATACTGCATTAGACCTCCAACTCCATATTGTGAGAAAACAGAAGTTGGCTACTTAGATGCGACTTAAATTGATATCAGAGATATAGTCAAGAAATTGATAGGATTATGCTACGGCTTAGCCATGGAGGGTACATTAGTCATTGAGTTGTTAGTGGGAAAAAAAAGTTCCAAAATGATGACAATGCATGCAGGAAAGATTCAAATTTCCATTATCTTCCTCACTCTTATCTTTTGAAGCATTCCTTTAACTTATCTTGTCTTCCATTACCGAATCTTTTTGAAAGAAGATTAATCTCAACCTTAACTATAAATGAAAGAACACACTCTAATTAGAAGAGATAGAAGTAAGTTGGAGAATTGGACTGACGACAGGATTCTGAAGACTCAATACATCTTGTTGCAGTCAATAACTTCAGAGATTGATTCTTGTCCAAACAATAACACTTCATAGATTGATGAAAAAAATCTATTGACAGAGGTTATGAGAGGAAGAAATATTAAAAAAAAAAAAAAACTAACAGAGCTCTCTCCTTTCTCTCCTCCCTCTGCTCTGGCTACCCGCTTGCTTCTTTTCTATCCCCAAATTTCATCACACGACCTACGGGATATTAAATCATCCATCAACCCAAAAGTTTAAATTGAAGGGTTGAGGTAAAATAATTTCAATCAACACTCCCTCCACTTGTGGGCTTGGAAAATTTTGAGAATGTCACCATGGAAAACAATATTACTTGGGGATTATTTGACTCGGCAGAGGTTTGAACACATGACCTCATGTGAAATCACGTTGATACCAAACTAGTGGGTTGAGGTAAAGTTAATTATTCAACCAACCTATCCATTCTAGAATGGTTGTGATACCTACTACCACAACCCACCCTCTTCTAGTATGGTTGTGACACCTAGCTTCACTCTGATGACATCTTTATGTTGCCTGCAAGGAGATTAAGAGATTTGTCGCCTTAGCATCAAGAATGTGCCTTACACTTCGAAAGCACTACTCCTCTTAGTCGTGGGGTTGACTTCCTTCCCTTGATAGATTTCAATAATCTAAAAAGTGTTAGTTTCGTCCCTAGGTCAGGCATCGAAAGACATCGAATGAATAGAGATATAGGAGGTGTCTACAAATTAATGTCAAAGATAAATCTCGAGTCTAGGACTTAAGGGAGCACAACTTCAAAGCCCAAGTCTTTTACAACCGTGCCACCCGTGGAGACAAAAATAAATGTCACGTTTCTTAAACAACAATTTACTTTGTATTCATAAAATTCCACCATCAGTGTTTTTGTTTTTTAATTATTCTCTTTCGTTTCCTTAATCACACAGGACTATAGCACTCCTGGCATCCTTTCCCAGAATTTTTTTAGAACCTTTTCTTTAGCGCAAGTTAATCAAATATTCGATCGTTAGGAGTTAGATGTAGTCCCTTTAACAAGGATGACTATAATAGGCAAGAAGTAACACATACTGGAGAATCCACTGAATATGAGCCTTTTAAATCATCGTCACTCATCAGATTCTTTCCAAGGACAGAACCAGCCGCAGAATCAGTAGCATCTTCAGGTAAACTCTGTTGCTGCTGTGGCTGCTGCTCAACTTTTGCAAGGGCAACATCTGAATTACACAAGAATCAGTCGTCAGTCTTGTTTACCTTAATAAATGGAAAAACTTAAGCTGTCGGTTACGAGTTATCAATATCAAATTACACTAGAATTTATCAATCTTGTTTATCAAAATGCATGGCAATGCAAACAATAGGTTTGGTTGTGTTTTGGCTTGTCGACCGTCCTCAATTGGATTTTGGTTCTGTTCACCCTTTGATTTATAGTCTCTTTTGATTTTTCTCAGCTAGATCCTATTATTGCAGTTGCCAGCTCCCAATGGCACAAGGGCATCATAATTCCAACTGTGCCCACTTCACCCATGCAAAATTGAATATCAAGGACATCCCTCAAGGATGAAGAAGCCTTAACACATTGGAATATGAAAACAAGAAGCCGGACCATACCAGAATCATTTACCCCACTTGTCATTAATGTCTGCTGATTAGACTGCTGGAAGGAACTTGGCTGCTGTTGAAATGAACCAGATGTACCAGCATTAACTCCTGGCGCTTGAACTCCAATTCCCAGACCAGCTTGAGAACTAACAGATGGATTTTGGGTGTTGAACTGCAAATACAGCAAAACAAATGAATGTTACTATTTAACAATGCAAAGTTATGGACAGAC
The DNA here is from genome assembly GCA_037832685.1 of Sicyos baderoa. Lineage (NCBI taxonomy): Eukaryota > Viridiplantae > Streptophyta > Magnoliopsida > Cucurbitales > Cucurbitaceae > Sicyos > Sicyos baderoa. Next base: position 8,856,669 of record JBBMEF010000018.1, on the reverse strand, counting down.
TGAGCATAGAATCACCAAGCATAAATATTCAAAAAAAAAAACTGTACAATTAAAAATATTCCAAAGAACAATAATAAATAAATAAATGTCCCCTTAGTATTTTGGTGTATACGCAGGGCAGCTTATTCAATTTTGATTTCAGAGAAACACGGAGGTGTGGGTTCAAAGCTCAAGCATTTTGGTTGAGGATATAATGTCTTAACCAATTGAGCTAATCTACTAAAATGTAAATTTGTTTTCTTCCAATTTTTTCTGTTTTCATATTATAGTTCTTTTAAAAAAGCATTTTTTTATCACTCCACATACTCTCTATTTCTATGCCAAACAGAAGATGTACCCCTTTTTGGTAATTCATCATATTCTTGTCCAACATAAAAACTTGCGCTATATTTTAGGCATTTCTGAAATGAAGAATATTTTACAAGCAACACTTACATAACTATATCAGAATGCAATCGAAAACATCACCAAACATCATAGAATATCTTCTTTTTTTAACCGAGAAATCGGAGCTTCACTCCACTATACCCAGGGTAACCACACCCTAGGCCAGGCCTGGGAGACATCGAAGAAATGGAGATACGGGAGGAAGTCGAGAAACAGTGGCCAGCCACAGAGCAAAAACAAATATAAGCCCTATCCCATGTACACAAGCCCAACTGGTATCTGCAGGTTTGAGAAGATCATGTCACCTGTACTAGCCAAAGTAGAAAACCCATCTCGAACAATTTTACCAGTGGAGGAAATGAATATTTACCAGTGGAGCAAATATTCTGGAGCAAATATTCTGGAGCAAATGAATATTGGTCTAACGTTGGAAGAGAAGTGCGCTCCCAAAAAGTGGGACTTTGGTGAAGGCTAAGCTTGTGAGTGTGTGTGAGACTCCACTAAGTTCAAGGACATGTGTGTGTCTTGGTGAAATCTGCACTATGAAGATACTAAAAGAAAAAAATTGCTTACTCTCACCATGTCGAATGGAACCAAAGAGGATCTGTGAGTGTTCTCACACGAGTGTTTGTGTGTCACATTGGAGACAATGATTGTGTCGACTGCCACTAGGGGAGTGTGCCTGATGAAGAAACGTGCCGGCAAAATGGACTCCAATGAAGGGTGCCTCGTAGGGGCCGAAGTGAGTTACAGGTGAGGGTGAAAAGCACGTGAACCAAAGTGTATCCCTTGAGAAGGAGAAGCGCGCGAGTTCCTGAGGATGTCTTCGTTGAGGGTAAAGTGCACGAGTGTGTTTGATTACGAGATGAATGAGAGCACTTGTGAAGGGGATGGACATGAAATGATCGATGAAGAAACACTAACGAAGAAGAGAGGAAGAAAGATTGGCAACTCCAAGTGAGGAAAAAAGTTTCCTCCTCTAGCATTGCCATCGCATCTGTAAATTCTTTAACTCCCTTCGTGAATGTAAACTCTTTTAACTTCCATTTCTTTATATTTCTTTATTACACGTATATTTCTTATCTTTCCATCCCAGATTCCCATTAGATTCGCACTATTTATTAGTCAACATATATATATATGTTAAGGAATAATATATATTGTTATTTTAATAATATATATTGTTTGAGTTGGTTATGTTTATCCTTCTAGAATGATCTAGAGAATCTCCAAAACCACCATATCTTGTATTCTGTTTATTATTATATTTCTTGTACTCCTATTATATAAAGGATTCAATCGATGTATATAGAGAAACCTTTTTCCCTCATTCTAGGTTTTCACTTGGTATCAGAGCCCGTTCTATGGCCAACGCCAATTCTAGTTTTCCTATGGCTGCAACCCCTAGGTTTAGCACTCCACCGCTAAATCAAGTTCTCATCCAAATAACCAGCATAAAGTTAGATCGCTCAAATTTTCTGTTATGGCAAAATTTAGTCATGCCTTTTTTGAGAGCCTACAGGTTGATGGGACATTTGAGTGGAGAGAGTGTGTGTCCTCCAAAAATTTATTTTCCAGGTTTAAATATGAGAGAGGCGGCTGCATCATCGAGAACAGGGTTGTTTCCCTCAGCAGCCGCAGGTGGCCTGACAGGAGCGTCAGGCCTGTCGCAGGGACATGCGGTCCCCACAGCAGCAGGGGCTGCTTCATCGGAGACCACGATGGTCTCCTCAGCAGGCGCAGGCACAAGTGGGACCAGCGCAGACGCCATTGGAGGAGGCGTGTCAGGCAGCGCGTCGGTTGGTGCAGGCGGCGCTGACGTTGCAGACGCTGCATGCGCGCAGATTGGTGCAGGCTTTGCTGACAGAGCAGGCACGCAGATAGGCGCAGGCGGCGCAGCTTTTGCCGATTGGAGCAGTAGGCGCAGACTTTTCTGACGCGTCAGGGACTGTTTTGCAGCAGCCGATTGGTGGTTCCACAGCAGGTCAGTTTTCTGGATCTGTGGGCCAAATGCACAATTTTTCTGGTCTAAACCAAGGTATTTTTCCAGAAAACTCTTTACATATGTATGATGGATATTCAGGGTCTTATTCGACTCCGTTGAATGACCCACATGATGCATGGGTTGCTATAGATCAATTGTTGTTAGGATGGCTATATAACTCTATGACACAAGAGGTAGCCACCCAAGTGATGGGTTGTAAAACTGCACATGAACTTTGGAGCGATGTTCAATCACTGTTTGGTGCACAATCAAGAGCTGAGGAGGACTATCTCCGTCAGACTTTTCAACAATGCTGAAAAGGCTCCCAAAAAATGATTGACTATTTAAGAGTTATGAAAACTCATGCAGACAATTTAGAACTTGCAGGAAGCCCAGTACCTGTTCGAAATTTGATATCCCAAGTATTGTTGGGACTTGATGAAGAGTACAATGCTATAGTAGCAAGTGCGCAAGGACGTAATGATCTTCAATGGCATGGGCTCCAGACAGAGCTATTAATGTTCGAGAAAAGAATTGAACATCAAAATTCCCACAAGACAGCTTCTTTCAATCAGTCTGTTTCAGTTAACGTAGCGAACGTACGAGGAAGCACACCACAATGGTCAAAGTCCCAAAACTCTTTTGTTAACAACGATGGTAGGGGACAACAATCTCATAGAGGAGGTCGTGGTCGTGGTCGAGGACAACTGTCTAATCTGAGTAAAACTATGTGCTTTGTGTGTGGTCGCTTAGGCCACACCGCTAACATGTGTCATGACAGGTGCCTTCCAAACCAACAACGAGGCTCACAAAATTATGGTGGACAATATCAACAAGGTGCTCAACAGAATTTTCGTGGCCAATATACCCCAACTAATTCATCAGGTGGTGGCAGGTCTCCTTTTCCACAGGTTTTCCATACTCAACAGAGCTCAAATCCTTTCGTTGCGAATTCTGAGACTGTAGCAGACCCAAGCTGGTATTTGGACAGTGGGGCTTCCAATCATGTCACATCCGACTACAACAACATGGCCTATCCTGCTGAATATGGAGGTAACGAAACTGTCCTTGTTGGTAATGGTGCTAAATTATTAATCACGCATATCGGGTCTTTTTATCTGCCTACTAGTGATGGAACTCTTAAACTTGAAAATGTACTATGTGTGCCGGATATTGCAAAGAATTTGATCAGTGTGTCTCAGCTTGTTCAAGATAATAAAGTGTTTCTAGAATTTCATGGTTGTTGTTGTTATGTGAAGGAGACTCGTACGGGCAAAGTGGTGCTCCAAGGGGAGCTTAGAGATGGCTTATATCGAGTTGAACCTGGGACTGCTGCGAGATTGTTAAGTGAACAACCAGTGCACCCTATCAAGCTAGAAAGTGATTCTTTCGTATGTTCTGTTTCTACTTTTCCTACTAGTAGCACATTAAATGTTGTGTCTAAGTCTGTGTGGCACCACCGCTTAGGACATCCTTCAAATAAAATTTTGCAGTGTTTGGTTAATAAGTTTGGTATTTCGTTTTCCGTAAAAGATAAGGATGTTTTTTGTGAAGCGTGTAAACGTGGGAAAATGGATTCTCAACCATTCTCTTTATCTGATTTTCGTGCTCGTTGTTTATTTGAACTAATTCATACTGATGTGTGGGGCCCAGCCCTCGTTGCTTCCTCGGATGGGTACCGATACTATGTGCATTTTCTAGATGATTTTAGTAGGTTTGTTTGGATATATCCTCTTAAACTTAAAAGTGACACTTTAGGAGCATTTAAACACTTTTTGGCTATGGTCAAAACTCAGTATAATTGTTCTATTAAGGCCCTTCAATCGGACAATGGTGGTGAGTATAAGCAAGTTCATGCGCTCTGTGCTGATGAAGGCATTATCTCTCGTTTTTCGTGTCCATATACATCGGCTCAAAATGGTCGTGCAGAGTGAAAGCATCTATTGTTGAAACTGGGATCACTCTCCTTGCACATGCATCTATGCCTCTTCGGTTTTGGTGGGAGGCTTTTCTTAGTTCTGCATTCCTAATCAATGGCATGCCTACTTCTGTTCTTAATGATAAATCTCCTGTTGAGCTGGTGACTGGGAGACAATTAAATTTTTGAGAACTTCGAATTTTTGGATGTGCTTGCTACCCGTATCTCAGACCTTATAATTCTCAGAAGTTTCAAATGCACACAGAGAGGTGTGTGTACTTAGGGCCTAGCCCGATGCATAAAGGTCATAAGTGCTTAACTCCGTCAGGAAAGGTTATAATTTCCCGTCATGTCACATTTAATGAAATGTTGTTTCCTTTTGCCACAGAGTTTGTGTTAGCCCAGGCATCCCCTGACATTGGTATTAGTCCACCACTGCATCAGTGGTTTGACTCCGGTCCTGCTGTTGTTTGGCCACCTGCTCCACCTGTTATTCTCCCTCCTGCTAATCCGGTTGGTTCTGCCGTTTCAACTGGTAGTGTGGACAATGTTGTCTGTGCTGCTGTGCCTCCCTCCACACCTGTGGGTTCTCAGCAGACTCATGGCCCGTGCAGTGGTGCTCGTGCCTGTAGCAGTCCGGTTTTGCATTCTCCGCCATCTGCCTCTGCTCCAGTTTTATCCTCGTCGCCATCTGCCCCTGATCCTTCTTCGCCGTCAAGAACACAAGATGTTTCTTCCGCCCCGTCGTCTGTTCAACCTGTCTCCGATACTTCTGTTCACCCGATGGTTACACGGTCTAAGAATGGGATTTTTAAACCTAAAGTGTGGATTTCTGCTGTCGAACCTGCCAGCTCATGTTGGTTGGACACTGAACCCACTCGCGTTCGTGATGCTCTCCAAACACCTGTCTGGAAGGAAGCTATGGATCAGGAGTTTCGAGCTTTAGTTCAAAATGATACTTGGAGTCTTGTGCCACCTTCGTCGTTTCAGAATGTTGTTGGTTGTAAGTGGATTTTCAAGATTAAGCGGCTTCCCGATGGGTCAATCCAGAGGTACAAAGCCCGTCTTGTTGCTAAGGGTTTTCACCAAAATCCTGGTGTGGATTACTTTGACATGTTTAGCCCGGTTGTCAAAGCCTCCACGATTCGGGTTGTTCTTACGCTTGCTCTCTCTCGTAACTGGCTTCTCAAACAGCTTGATTTCAACAATGCTTTTGTTGAGTTATGTTAAACCATCAATCAATCCAAAAGCCTAAGCTTATGGATTGGGGTAAATTTAATTATATCAACCAACACTCCCCCTCACTTGTGGGAGTAATGCCCTACAAGTGGAATTTAATTTAATTGGGGAGGAAACGACTTGGCAGGGATTCGAACTCATGACCTCCTGCTCTGATACCATGTTGAGATATGTTAAACCACCAATCAATCCAAAAGCCTAAGCTTATGGATTGGGGTAAATTTAATTATATCAACCAACAGCTTTCTTAAATGGGACACTCGAGGAAGATGTGTATATGGACCAACCTCCTGGATATGCGGATTCTGTTTTTCCGCATCATGTGTGTAAGCTAAAGAAAGCGTTGTATGGCCTTAAGCAGGCGCCTCGGGCTTGGAATAATGCTCTGAAGACTCTTTTGTTATCCTTTGGTTTCCTAAATAGTCGCTCTGACTCGTCTCTGTTCATCTATGATCATGGACTGACCACTGTGCTTCTACTTGTTTATTTTTTTTGGATAAGAAACAATTTCATTATAAAGCTTCTACTTGTTTATGTGGATGATGTTGTTCTCACAGGGAATGATCCTGGCTTTATTTCGAATTTGGTTTCTTCGTTACATCAACACTTTGCTTTGAAAGACCTGGGTCTGCTTCGTTATTTCCTTGGCTTTCAGGTGTCCGTCCTTCCGTCTGGTTTACTTCTCACTCAGACCAAATATATTGATGATCTACTCCTCAAGTTGGGTTTGTCTAACGTGAAGCCAGTTCCTTCTCCGTCTGTGACTAGTAAAGTTCTGTCTCTTTCCGATGGTCAGCCGCTGTCTGATCCTTTTATGTATCGAAGCACTGTGGGTGCATTGCAATACCTTACTCATACTCGCCCTGATATTGCGTATATTGTGAATCACTTGAGTCAGTTTCTCCAACGCCCCACTGACGATCATTGGCATGCTGTGAAACGTGTTTTGCGTTACTTGTCTGGCACGAAGCATCTCGGCCTTCTGATTCAGCCTGCGGCTGACTGGACTCTCTCTGCATTTTCTGATGCAGATTGGGGTTCTAATCTTGATGATCGAAAGTCTGTGGCTGCGTACTGTGTTTATTTTGGTAACACCCTTGTTTCGTGGTCTTCTAAGAAGCAAGCTGTCGTTGCTCGGTCCAGCACTGAGTCTGAGTACCGAGCTCTTGCCCATGCTGCCTCCGAGGTCATCTGGCTTCGTCAGCTGTTGACTGAGTTAAAGATTCGGTTATCCTCCACACCGATCCTATGGTGTGATAATATCAGTGCTGGGTCTTTGGCCGCGAATCCTGTTTTCCATGTCTGCACCAAACACATTGAGATTGATGTTCATTTTGTCCGTGATCACGTCGTTCGGGGCACTTTGGCAGTCCGGTACATTCCGTCGCTTGATCAACCTGCTGATTGTTTGACCAAGTCTCTGTCGCACACTCAGTTCTCGTATCTTCGGTCCAAGCTCGAGGTTGTTGAACTTCCCGCTCGCTTGAGGGGGGATGTTAAGGAATAATATATATTGTTATTTTAATAATATATATTGTTTGAGTTGGTTATGTTTATCCTTCTAGAATGATCTAGAGAATCTCCAAAACCACCATATCTTGTATTCTGTTTATTATTATATCTTGTACTCCTATTATATAAAGGATTCAATCGATGTATTATTTATTGTGTGAAAATATAGAGAAACTTTTTTCCCTCATTCTAGGTTTTCACTATATATATCCCTCACCCTCCCTCTGAAAAAAAGGAACGGGGCAGCAGAAAAAGTATTGTTTTTTTTAAATAAAATGATTGTCGAAATTAAAATGAAGAAAGGGAGCTAAGAATTTAGAATAAGAAAACCTGTTGTAGAAGTGAACTTTGCTGTTGCGAAGAAAACTGCTGGTGATTCCCTCCACCAAGAGTCATGCCAAGAAGGGTACTATGACCCTGTTGCTGAACTTGCTGGAGACGCTGCAAGAACTTCTCCCTCTGATCTGGCGCTATTTCAGCTCTTCCACGAAACTGCCCCTGAAGATGAAATGGTTAACTTCATAAGAAAGAAAAGTAACTTTATAGATTATCTAGGGAATAGGCCAGTAATCAATCAGATTAAAAATGAAAGTAATTGAGCAGATTAATCAATTACAAGTATTTTGCATCGAAGAAAATGGGATATAAGATATGATCAAGTCATCAGTAATAAAACAATTTACCAAAAACGATTAATATGAATATTTTATTAAGGAAACGGCCATGGTTCAGAACAAACTTGAAACAATTACTAAGGCTCAAACTAACTTATCTTAAAAATAAATTAAAAAAAAAAAGAATTAACGAAAATAGCACCACATATGTGGAGATGAGGATTTGAACTTCCGACCTCTAGATACCTTAACCGAGCATAGTAACTAAAAGTCTAAAATTATATTTATTAATTTTTTACTAAAACACATAACTAAGTAATACTTCATCCTCAATAAATTAATTCCTTATCAACCAAACAAATGATTTCAATGTACCTAAAACTAAAAATTTCCTAATTAAATAATCCATATTAATAAACATTGCACCTAAAAATAAACAAAAGTTTTCAATGAACGAGAGAGCAAAGATCATACTCCTTCATTCGGATTTTGAAAAGGGCTTCCTGGCCTCCACTGCATGCTAGGAACCACAGATGGAGAGAAAACTCGACTTCCTATAGTCGCTGCATCACTAACATTGCTAGGATCCACTGTGCTCGTTCCATCACTAACTTTAGCTGCTGTAGGCAAAACCAATCTATTACTTAAAGGAGAAACCATAGACTGCACCATACCACTGTTATTAGCAGCCCGTTCTTCAGCTCCCAAAATGTTTCTCTTTGTAACTTCAGAGGCAGAAGGAACGTTACCAAGAGTTATAGTGCTAGGAACCACAATACCAGATGTATGAGAGGAACTAGAGGGTGGTTGATTAGCAATGACACCTCTTCCTACGCCACCCCTTAAAAGTCCAGAATCGGAAAATGATGGAGACAGTTTACGGCCTGGGAAGCTAGAAATTTCTTCATCCTTTGCAGAAGTGGGCATATTTACAGAAGATGAATTAAGAGCACCAGTAGTCTCCAATACAGTACGGACAACACTTGAACCTGGAAGAATGGCTGATGTAGGGGACAAGCCAGACTCATGAACTGCACCATTCAAAGAAGTTGAGGCCGCAAGGTTCCCGGTGGGTGTTGAAGCCACAGAAGAACCAAGGACACTATTCTTAGGAGGTGGGGTCTTCAAAAGAGTATCTGTCTTACCATCCGGCAAAGTTGAATCATCCACCTGATCCTGAATGACAGTATTTGGTTGAAGATTAGGAGCAGCAGTAACCTGAAAAATCCATCATCCATTACTTATGTACTGCAGCAACTATACAGTATTATATTTAGGACATAACAAGGCTCTAAATTAAATGTCTTCGTATTTTGTTCTATCCTAAGGTACAGTTGAAGAGGCGGTTGTCATATCACATTTGACTCAAACTCAAAAGCTTAACATTGTTGGTGTATCTCGTTAATTTACCAGCAAATTCTACAAGGTTCCGTACAAGACAATCAAAGACCTAAATTAAGGAAAATGGTCTATGAAAATTTTCCAAAACTTTGACAAAAATAGAATTGTATCAATAACGTCTCCAAAAATTAAACTAAATTGACCGTAAACACTAATTAGCCTTGCAATATATTAGCAATAATTTGAATTGAAAAGCCAATTCAAGATCAAAAGGTTTGACTCATTGACATGACAAAAGAAAAAAAAGGCATGGATGTTACAAAAACTAATCACAAGCAAATCCCATCATGCATTACAGAATTCTACAGTAAACTATGTTCATCTAGGAAAAAGGCATTGAGGATGGTAATAGATTTCCATAATATTTGTCCTTGCTCACATGCCCTAAAAGCATTTTAAGAATCATGCATAAATAAGATGTAATACATATATATATTAATAGAGAACGGCATACCGGCACTTGAGTTGCCGGAGTTGGCAAAGTGGTCTTCAAGTTGAGAGCTGGCGTACCCTGCCAAAAGATAAACATATTAATTTAAATACTAAATTTCCCACTTGTTTTTATCAAAAACCATAAAAAATAGGGAAACTTACAAAACTGGTCAAATTCAAAAAATAATTACAAAGATGGTCACTTTTTTAAAAAACTAGCAATCATAGTCATGGGTATTAATATTAATACGGTATTAATAATATATAATATTGTATTAATAACACATAATATTGTATTAATAATACATAATAATGTATTAATAATAAATTATATTGTGTTAATAATTACAATAAATACCGTATTTACGACTATGGATACAAATATTTTCAAATTTGACTACATTTATAATTATTTTGTTAGAATAGGCCATTTATTACAATTTCCCTAAAAAATAAAGGGTCCTTAGGCTTATGTCTTGAGTTCAAATTCTTTTCTTTATGCCTTAATTGGATCAAACAAGAACCTTGAATCTGTAAGGATTCTAACCTTACAAGAACAGATTCAAAATGATATCGATTGAACAGATGAAAATTTCAGAGAAACCCTAGGCTCAACCCTAGAAATCCCTCCCTCTTGAGTATGCTAACCCAAGCCCAAGCCTCTCCAAATACATCGATGCCTCTCTTCCAATCTTTTCCTCCTATTTATAACCTTCACTAACTAACTATCTGCCGTATTACCTTTCTACCCTTACTATTACCCTTATTACAAATATACCCTTATTCAAAATGGGACTCTCTAATATCAAGTATCAACTGGGCTGCTTATGGAGGATTGGAGGACAATGAAGCAGCAGAAATATCATTAATTAGGAGAAGAAACTTGGACATTAAATTCTAGGTACGAAGCTAGCATGTCTTGCACCCGTCGGCCATTCCTTTAAACCAGTTATGATTTACATTAGCCTTAATGACTACCAGTACCTACTAAGTCAACCCAGGGTGGTTTTATTAGGAGATCAATCTAAGGAAGACAAAATATATAGCCCACTCATCAGGCATCAAATATTCAAAGTAACATATATAGTGGAATACTGGAATGATTGTATCCCTGGGTCATTGGTGGTGTCTTCATAGGTGACATGTAGACTTTCCAATTCCAGCATCCCCAATTAAATGGGAAAAACACTTACTTTTTGTATTGGAAACGTCGTTATACATTTCATAACATTGATTTTTCTTTAATAAGAAACAATTTCATTGATATTATGAAATGGAGGAGAAACTTTTAGTCACCTACATTGATAATATGAAATGGGAACAAAAGGACAAGAAGCAATGAGTTACATTCATACGGAGCAGAGGGAGGAAAAATCCATACCTTCACAAGGCTAGGAGGGCAAATTGTGCCAAGTTCTTCAAGGGATTCCACCTTATCGAGTGGCAATGAGCTGTAAAGATCATCCACATCACTGAATTCATCAAAATCATCCTATACAGACAAAAAAAATAGAAGTCAATGGTGAAAGTGAGTTTGATATTTCCATTAACTGAAATATAGTCATATAATAATTGGGATGAAGACATATAAGTACACAGTTTCAGACCCGGTAGAGCCTTGCCCCGAGGCAAGCCTCTAGCATAAGCCACAATAGCTTTTTAAAACATTGGTATTACCATAAAGAATATTTAGCAAAGAGAAATAAGAGACTTAATGAATTCTGAGAAGTCTAGAAGTCTGTTTCTTCATCCAAAAAGAGAAGTCTAGAAGTCTCGAAAGCAACGCATTCCATTAGCTCCCTCAATGGTTCCTCATCTTCAGAGTTTTGTAATGATCCTTTATTTTAAAATTCTGATCAATGATAGCAATCTTTTGTGATCGGCTTTCGCTTTTGTTTGCTTCTGTTTTTTTTTTTTTGTAAGAGTTTTTGTTAGCTTCATTGTTTTAGTCGTTATTTTATTCAAGCCTCCTTTGCCCTTTCATAGTTTCATTATCTTTAATAAATGTTACATTCTTATCAAAAGGAGAGAGAGGGTACACTGCACACATACACCAATATGGTTGCAAAAAGAGTGGAAGGAGTACCAACCTGATTTCTTTCCACATAGTCTTCTAACAACTCCCTGACATCATTGATGTCCTCATGACTCAATTCATCGTTATCAAGCAATCTCAAGATCAGTTCCAACTTCATTATATGAGCCTTGTGCCGAGTAATAGATGTTTCCAAATGAACCTGTAATAGCAAAATGGACAGATTTTTATAAATCGAAAGTCCTAGAAAAGAATAACACATCGTTTTAGAAAATGTGGAGTGTAATAATACTTACCAATCTAGGCGGCCTTGTTTTCCCCTTCTTCACAGTCAGACCCTCCATCTCAGCTTCAAAACTATCAATCTGAGAATCCAACTCACTGACCTAACCAGGATAAAACATTGAGTGCCTATTAAGCAAGTGGACAGAGTTTTTCTTTATCCGACCAAGCATACACAACAACAAAATAATTGCCCTAAGCTTTCTTACCCAAATAACTAGTAGGACACTACTCCCACACTCTCATACAAAACATTCTCTACCCTATTACCACCTCTTCTAGCGTATGTGAAGTGATTTTTCTGAAACAGCGTATTTGAAGTTGATGGAAGACTCGTCTGCCATATAATGCCACCCAAAATCAAACTTGTTGACAACTTCTCAATGGAAAAACAAAAGGCAAGTCAACCGAAGAAAAAATAGTTCTATCATAATGATAGGACTCCTTTGGATACAGATTGGGAGAAGGTCCGATGAATTGAAGAAAGAGAGGTAGTAGTCAAAATACATGTCACGTAGAGAGAGGTAGTAGTCAAAAGACATGTCACGTAGAACAGATATATTAAGCAAGATGCCAAAGAAAAGTGAGATAAACTCAGGTTACGGCTGAGATTCTGATTAGATATGTAGAGAGAGGTAGTAGTCAAAAGACAAGTCACATAGAACAGATATATTAAGCGAGATGCCAAAGAAAAGTGAGATAAACTCAGGTTACGGCTGAGATTCTGATTAGATATATGGGTTGCACTTGTGCATACCTTCTTAGTGAATGAATTGTTTTTTAAAAAACAAGACATATTTCATTATCAAGGGGGGTATAAATGAGGGGAGATGAGATTTCCCTGCCACACAAAAGGATTACACAACCAATTGGCTGAAATTTGAGCCATTGCTATGAAAGTCATTGAAAATGGAACCCCTAGAAGTCATAATTACATAAGTTACCTAGAAGCCATAATTACATAAGTTTTGGTTTCTTATAAGAAAAAATATTATTTTCCAAAATATAACTGGAAACCCAGCAGAAGCAACGAAGAACAGCATGCTGATTCTTGAATTAAATGCATTATTCGCTAATACAGAAGTAGAGTCTACGGAGGTTTTGTACAAGGGAATTTTCATACCACATTGTTCAACCAATCTCGTGTCTCTGATTTAGCTTTCTCCCTTGGATCCTATATTTGAAAACCAAACATAAGTTTATTAGAACCAACAGGAATAGGTGTATTTTCAACAATACCACTTCATCTTTTTTCTTTTTCTTTTTTTTTTTAGAACACCACTTCATCTTTTGACCGTCTTTTGGAATCGATTCTAATACGGACCTACGGTATATTTTTTGTGTAAAGATAAGCATCATTTTTCAACTCATAGTTTATCTTTTTTTACTAACAATTGGAAGTCTTTCTTGTAGTTCATATAGATTTGGAGATTTTTCTCCATATTTCATTCTTTCAATGAAATTGTTTCTTGTTAAAAAAAAAAAGGTTTAGCAAGCTGTTTATTGATTTAAGCTCAAAGAGGAAATTGAACAGAGTTTCAGTACATACAGTTTTAGGCTGTTGACCCAAACCTTCTTTTGAGAAGGCTTTGGTTTTTGTCTCCTTCTCACAAACCTTAAATCTTTCCATCTCACGCTCAATCTGTTTACGAGCATCCAACAAAGCCTGCTCATAAGAGGCACTGACCTGTGCCAACAAATATCAAAAGAGAAAATAATTAGTCACCATCTTCAAGAATTACAATAAAAATGAAAATTTCACAATAACGGAGTCTAAAAATTTGGTAGGAAATCAAATACCAGTTTATGATATGATTTGATATTAACAAAAAATTTGTTTAGCAATATCAAAAAAATTGGTAGGAAATCAAATCCTATATAGATGTTCACTTTTCAATAACATGGGATACTATTTGTATCTGGCCTAGGGACGGGCGTGGTTAACCCTTGTTTCAAAAAAAACATGGTATACTATCTAAAAACTAATTGGTAACAAGAGTAGCTCATATTTCTTATAAAGGTTCTGCCATACCTCTATCACTTGTCCAATGTAGGATCTTCAATAGCCCCATAAAATTGAACCTCTTTCGGGCTCATCAATCTTAAGTTGAATCTCAATTTCATTTTTAGTGGACTAAACACCCGTTTGGTCTTAATCAGCTCTAATACCATATTATAGTAATATAGGGTTTCAATTCAAAACCAATTAGCAATTAATGGAGTAGCACATCTATCTTATAAATGGTAAGAGGTTCCTCACCTTGCCAACGTAGGATCCTCAATTATACATCATGAAATAGCATAGGACATAGGTAATACAGTTTATAATTGAGAATCGAAAGTCCTCAAATAGCCATCATGCATTCATAGGCACTAACTACTGAGAACAGACTGTATGAACAAAAAATCAGGAAATCGCCTATCTAGGTTTCAATGGTGCCATTGAAAGTTCACAGATACCAAACAAACTTCAAGAACATAAGAGGAAAAATAAATACAAACAACCTTCTTATCCTTAATCTCACTGGACTGAATCCATGTTTTAATTTGGTCCCTGTACCTCTGAAGCTTCTTAATCTCCTTCTTCAAGTCCGCCTCAAATTTCTCCTTCTGATTGGCATTGTCGGTATCATAAACCTAGAATCGAAACAAGTCTCAGTTCCAAAATCACAATCTAATCTCACATTTTCAGAAGCGAATGGGAGGGCGGTGAAATCGAACCTTGTTCCAAATGCTGTCGAAGACGTCGACCCCTTCTTGAACCTTCTTGAGAACTCGGTCAATCTCCCCTTGAAGCTTTCGACTCGCACCCATGGCAGAATCAGAGATGGAGATTTCAGAAATGAATCATCCAGGAACACAGAGCTTGAGGATTGTTGTGGAAGAGACGAAGAACAGTTGGATTGCGAGGAAGACGATCGATGTCGAAGCGACGACTGAAGATGGAATGTATGAATGAAGGCCCGATGGCTTAGACACTCCGCACCATTTATATCTGACTTAAATTTAACAAAATATAAATTAAAATTAAATTAAAACAAAATCATAAATATATAATTCCTTTTTTTTATTAATAAGTAGAGGAGGAGAATTACAAATATGAAATTTGTCATGTATGTCAACTTTAGGACCCCTATTAAAATTATAGCACATTTTTATCAAAAATTTATTTATACCAATTTCTCGTTAGTATAAACTTTAAGTGATTGAGCTACATCACCTTTATTCGATTGAATCAATCAATTAAGTGTGATTGAACTCAATCATTCTTTTCAAATGACCTATTTTCTGTTTTTTGTACAATTATTTTCAGTTTGTGCTATAGATGCAATTTTTTAGCCTATTTTTGTTATACATGAAAATAAGGGTAATTTAAAACAAGGGTAGTTATGTTCGATTCTCGTGATCAAACTGGTGATGCTGGTGTTGAACTGTTTACAACCAAACAATAAAATAAATGCGCCACTTACGTATAAAAATATAAATTTAAAACAAGGGTAATTTTATCTATGTTTATTAAATTATAAATTTGGTATTTGGAACCTATTTTTTTTAGTGTTAACAAAAATTGTAAACCAATTCAACATCGACGTCGCAGGTTTGATTCCGAGAATTGGTATTCGTCCTTCTTCTTTGATAGACACTCAAAACAAAAACAAACAAACAAACAAGATTTTGTGAAAAAAAATTAGATGTGAAATTAGTATTGTCCCAGTAACTCTATATTATTTGAACTAAGTTATACTTTGTGTTGTATTGGTTAAGTGGCTTGAACTCCTAAAAATGAGTTGTCCTGATTTCCCTACATTTGATTGACTCATATCTTCAAGTCTTGTCTCCAAGATCTCATTCAATATATCCAACTAATTTGTAGGGTATCTCAGAGGAGTTTTTTCTTTCCTTTTTTATTAACCAGGCAATCAAATAATGGCTTTGTTATTTGACTGTTAAGGAAGGTGAAAACTCCTTGACTCTTAGCAAAACTAAAAGTTGCTTAACGAAATACTTCTTTTTTTTTTCTTTTTCTTTTTTTTTTGACAACTATAACATACAACTTTATACTCGGCCAAGTCAAATGAATTATGTGATAATTGGTTATTTATAATATATTTACATCATTTGCTTGTACTAGAAAACTCATACGTGTCTTGCACGTCTAATATATTTTAACATATTTTATATAATAAGTAAATTATAAAGATAATATCTATCATTATCTTAAAAATATATGATCTATCATTATCTTAAAAATATATAAATTACTAACATTATTCTTGAAAAATATATGTGTGATCTGCTACTTATGGAATAGTCAAGATCAAGCGGAGAATGAGCGTAGTCGAAACCAAAAAAACACACCGATCGATGAAGGCCTTGCCGAGATTGAGGATCAGACTTCGGAGAAGAAGAAGAAGAAGGAAGAAG
>JBBMEF010000018.1:8801903-8824805 GCA_037832685.1 Sicyos baderoa | reverse complement strand
AAAAAAAAGTAGCTTCCCAAAGTTTGTTTTTGTTTTTAAAAGTTGGTTAGTATTCTCATACTTTCTTAAAAAAAGATAGACAAATGGTAGGAAGGATGAAGCACATTGTAGTAAATTTGAGAGAGAATAGGCTTAAATTTGAAAAACCAAAAACAAAAAACCAAATGGTTATCAAACGGGGTCTTAACTATTCAATCTTGATATTTTTGTTATATGAGATTTATGTTAATTCATTGAATCAAATTGAAAATTTCACCAACTTCAACCTTTTAAAAAATTATATTCGATAAAAAATGTACTTATGAAAAAATATGAACCCACGTAAAATACAATTATAATATTAGGTAAAATATTTTGCTCAACAAAAAATGATATATAGAGAATAAATTGAGTTTAAGAATCTATACAGAAGTACGTTTTTTATTTTTATTATTTATTTGACATGAATTTTCCTACCAAAATATCATTACAAATCAACATAAAAAATCACCAGCATATTATGGAATTGTGAAAGGCTTATGTAATTATGAAATGATAAATATAATTACTTTAAAAATATAATATTAAAATGTGGAGATCTATATTCATAACATTCATAAAATAAGTTCATATCGAATACTGTGGCTCGGGTGAAAACTCTTTTTTCTTTTTTTTAATTGCATGATAACTTTTGTTAACCAATTTTCAATTTCAAACACTGTTCTAAATCTATGTATTTCCTATTTTCTCTTTATTCATATTTGTGTTTTGTAAATAGGTGTATTGTTTTTAATTCCCAATTGTATGCATTTATTTATTTTTAATCCAATTTTTTCATTTCAATTATTTGTATTTATTTACTTAATAAGATATTTAATTAATTATATTTTTAAGGGTATAATTGGAACATTAGGTTAATTTAAGGCATTCATTGGATTCCCGCAAAAGAAACACAGTCATCTAAATATTCTCAAAGTATTCGTAAAAAATATTACTCCAAAACAAACATGCTCATCTAAGAATGCCGAACATTTAAAACTCCAGACATCAGAGATTCAGGGCATCAGAAGATTGCAGTTATACAGATTATAAACGGCCCCTAAGAGAGCAATTAGAGAGAGTTTTTTTTCTTCTTATTTGTTTTTCTTTTTACTTCTATTTTAGACAATAATTGTTCATTCTTTTATTTTTCTTGTTCTTTTAGTTGAATCAAAAGTTATTGGTAACATGATTTAAAAGAGCCAAATTATTAATACACTCAAAAGCAAAGAGGGGATAGATTAGTTATTTTTCTATATGAAAAAAAAACCTTTAGTTTATCACTCTATATGATTAGTTTTTTTTTTTTTTTTCCTATATCTAAAGCTTAACCGGATAGATTAGAGTAAATATGAATCACCATACCGAACCGGAGGCAGATTAGGAATGCACGAGGCACTCCAACGCGAACCCGAAAGCGATCAGAGGATCACCATTGTCCGAGAATATCGAAGAAGATTCCATAGAAGAACAAAAGCACCCAAAACTGAGGCTGTAGTATTAGATGTACATAGGAGAGATGGATAAGAAAGGAAAGAAGAAACGAATATTGAATAAAGGAATCTGGTTTGTTTTGTCAAAATATTTTGTTAAGAATTTGTTGAAAATGGTGAGAAGCTAGCCGGCCCCGTCGAATCCAAATGAAGTGAATGCAAGAAAAGTATAAATTATTGGATTCCGTAATGGAGATGTTACAAGTTTAAATCTCACCATTCAAAACGTTGTTAGAATTAGGGGAATAATAATAAATGGAGAAAAATCGAGCTAATGATTTTTGTTCATTATTGAATATTGATTAGATTTCTCTTTTTGTCCAATCAAATGGATCAGCTCCATTCTCAATTTGGCCTAAAAAAAAAATAAAGAAAAATTAACTCAATGGTTTTACTTTTTATTGGACTATATATAATTCGGTTCTTCTTTTTTGTATAATAGATTGAATCACTTTGATTCTCGTTTTGATTTAAAAGCAAGGAAAACCGAGCCAATCACCCTTACTCAGATTTTTTTAAAAGATAATTGTTCCAAACATTGTCGGTTATTATTATTATTATTATTATTATTTTTTATGTATGAATCTTTGTTGCTAAATATGCCTACCTATCGGCCAAAACTAAACTAAATTAATGTTTAGACATGATTTTGTAATACTTCCCTTTACCTATTCACATAACTATTTTAGTTTGGTGATAAATTAGGTATTATGTTTAGTATGAAATAAATCTTTTCTTATTAATAGTTTTTTTTTTTTTTTGACAATTTCTTCTTAATCGTTTGAAAGTCGAGTTTTCCTATAAATAGGATGAACTCTTCTTTGTAAATCAATCGAGTCAAGTGTTAAATGTAAATTTAATACAATATAGAAAAGAAACTTCCTTTTGTTCTTATTGTCTTATTATTTCCAGGAATACTTCTTCTATTTTCTTTTTCATAATATACATTAATTTTTAATCAAATTAATTAGATATTTTCATATATATATATATATAGAATATATTTACATATAGAGTTAAGTTTGGAGGAATCTAAGAATTTTTGGCTTTAGAGTTTGAAAAGCAGAGAATTCCTAAACAGTAAGGTAGTGGCATGTGGATAGGGAGGGAATATATATACAAAAAGGTTCAAGGGATTTGGTGCCATTTTTTGCAACTTACTTCTTTTAAACTTGTTACTAATTCCTTCTAATTAAAAAAAAAAAAAATCAATTTCCAACATGTACATTCAATACATATCTATTATAGTCACCTACTCGAAAACCTTAAGTAATAAAGAGATGATGGATTCATGGTCATTTATCAAAAAAGACTAATTTTTTTATGAATTTTCTTGACATCTAGGTCAAGCGACATGCTTTATAATAACAGTCGAGGTATATGTATAAGTTACCTAAGATAATCTTAGATATAAAAAAAATGATATACATTCAATGCATACATCAATATCATCTCACTCTGGTTGGATCTCGTCTAGGATCGAGTTGATCAAATCTTAATTGATCAACCCTAACTTGTCCAATTTCATGATCACGGAGAGACTCATATTATTATCAATTATATTGTTCGAGATCAATGGTAGAGGAGAGCTTAATCTGAAAATCATATGATAAACTTAATGTATGATTGAAAAATCAACTCAACATAACCATAGTTTCTCAAAAAATCAAAAAAAAAAAAATCAACATAGTTGGGAAATAAAGTGAGAAATGACCACGGAATGCTATTCGGTTACAAAGAAGAAAAATATTATATTCCTTGGAAAAGAATGAGAATCCCTATGAACTATATATATAATATTCTTAAGTCAAGAACTTATATATTCATTTTCAAAAAAAAAAAAAAAAAAACTTATATATTCTTCTCTAGTGAATGCCACAAAAAATGGGTTCCAAGTTCCCATACAACTTTATCCCACCTTTTTTAATATATTAATTAATTAATTAATTAAGGAATAACATATCTTAAGCTAAGTTTCTTCACTTTAATTAACAATTAAACTTACCCTATCACCAAATTAGAATTATATTCTATACACATTTATTTATATAATATGGTTGCACTTTCTGAAATTTCCAACCGAGTCAACATGTCATTTTCAGGCATATATTCGCATACCATTTTCATATATCAGTTGGCAACCAAACTAATCTCCATCAGAATATATTTCTTATAATATGTAGTCTTTGAAAGAAAATAAAAGTTGTCTTGAATTAATCTGCATCATAATGTATATTTATTTCAAAAATTAGAACGGTATATAAATAAGTTTTTACCAAATAGGTCAGTAACGCAATTGTTTTATTGTTTGGTTGTAAATCAGTTCAACATCAGCATCATATATTCGATCATGAGAATTGGTATCGGTCCTCCTTCCCTCGATATGTACTCAAAAAATAAAAAATAATAAGTTTTTTATGAATTTTCTTGTTTTTCTTAATTACAATCGAGTATGGTAGAGTTAGACAACATCTTAAAATAACTTAATTATTATTACATATATGCTAGTAATTTGACATGTTAATATATTCCTATTTCTTGAATTTATTAATATATTTCAAAAACACCTATAGTCAAAGTGAAAGGTGAAGTTAATCAAGGATGATTGTTATGAGTTTGATTAAGATGAATGGGAATGTGTTATTAAAGTTGGTAGAAGAACTTCTCACCAATCATGTTTCATCTTTCTAGCAAAAGGAGAAAAAAGGAACATATTCCTCAAAAAAGAATTTAATTCTTCCATTTATAAACAGTTTCAAAACTAAACCAAATTTGTAATTTTTCTATAACAAACCCAGCCCCAACAAAATAAAATCAATCCAATCAAAGGTTGATGATTGAGTAACATTTTAGCTTCTTCAATAAATTTGGTGTGTAGTTATGAAATCCCTCCATCATTTGAAGAAGAAAAATTGATAGAAATGAGTTTTGAGTCAAAGATTCCAATAATCAATTTAAACATCCAAAAATTTTGTGGTCTTGAAAATTAATTCTCTTGTATGTTTTGTAACAATAATCAAAGGTAAGCACAAACTCAAACTGATCTGAATTGTTACAAATATAAAAATAGAAATATATAGATTTCCACGATCTTTACAAATTTAATTTATAATGATCGATAAATCAGAATAAATTTAATTATATGCACTCACTTTTTCTTTTTCTTTTTGTAAAGAACCTATCCACAGTTCTTAAGAGCTCCTGCAAAGTAAAGTCAAGTCACTGTTACTAACCAGATTCTTCAATGGTTTAGAGTATAGGTTTTCCAGAACAGAATAGCGTATAACAATGTAAGGCATGTTTAATTCAAAGCGAACATACATCAAACCAGAAATCCCCTCCAGAAAAGGAATGAATAATTAGCTATGGAGCGTACTTG
Source organism: Sicyos baderoa (assembly GCA_037832685.1). Taxonomy (NCBI): domain Eukaryota; kingdom Viridiplantae; phylum Streptophyta; class Magnoliopsida; order Cucurbitales; family Cucurbitaceae; genus Sicyos; species Sicyos baderoa. The sequence goes on along the minus strand of JBBMEF010000018.1, from coordinate 8,819,915 downwards.
CGGGATCCGCCCAAGAACGCCCTATCCCGCGGTGGTACGTAAGGCACGGACTCCGCCCGCGAACATCCATCGCCCCCTTTACTAATAAAGGAAAAACAGGGTCTCTAGAGTAATACAACTGTTCAATTATTGATTTCTAGGAAAAGTGAACTAAGTTTCTTTGAATATAATGGAAGATCAAGGGGCACAAGTTTATTCATTCAACTCACATCAATTTACTTATTACAATCTTTGGTAACTCTTGAATTCATAATCTTGCAGATGAGCTTTATACAACCATGTACAGAAAACTATATATCATATACATATATATATTTTTTGAAACAACGTAACCACACCCGTACCTAGGCCAGGTACCGGAGACATATACATATATATAACAGCTGACTGCTGACATTCAAAAGAATCAGCTAGCTATGATCTAACCTCAACAAGAAGCAATAGAAAAAACTTACAACTTTGACTGGGTCTCGTTAATATAGGACCCACCTCTATATCTTTAGAGGCAAAAGCATTCGTATTAAGGATAGGATATCGGTATCGGCTTCATCACACATAAGCATTCTCCTTGGAGTTTTGATCAGACTTTTGGCTAGTCAGAGGAAGAGGAAGTTGCTCCAAATCTGGGAGCGACCGCTCTCTTTCTGATATTTTTAGACCTCCAACATGGGCAGGGGTGGGGATGGGGGTGTCTTCGGCTGGTTTAGGCGTATAGTTGAACGAGAGTTCTCTGTTAGCGGCAAGTGCCACGAGGTCCTTCTCCTCCAACCCTTGGGTGGGGCCGAGGCTGCATCGATCCGTGTTGTGCTTGGCTAATGCATCTTTGAATTTCTTTATCTGTGATATCAAACCAGTTCTTTATCAATCAACCGTTCATAAAAGGAGTATTAGCAGTGAGGCAGATGAAGCCTCAAAACACATAAAAACAGAGATTTGATTCTAATAACAAGTGAAACCAAGAAGTCATGGGTTCTCGAATCCGCCAACCCTAATTGTTGTTGAACTAAAAAAAAACAGGTGAAACCACAAAACAGAACCGTGCTGAATAAAACACTTTGAATATGCTTAAACGAAAAATCAAAATGGATAAATAACACGCAACTCTAGTAAAAGGACAACGATATTACTTCCTTTTTTTTAATTGAGTGATTCAAACTCATGACCTCTTAGTCATGAAAAGTCACATTAACGCCGTTGAACTACTACTCTTGTTCGCTACTACTTCCTATCCTAATGCAATTAGGTAGACCAAAGTGAGGAAAAAACCAAAGCATTTTCGGAAAAAACATGCTCCTTTAGAGAAATTATAACATTACAAAAAAGAACACTTCCAATCTATTCAAATAGGCTTCTTACAGTTGCATTAGTGCAGCTAAAGCTGCAAAGACGACCATGAGCGCCTCTGTAGAAACGGAAGAAGGGCAGCACATGAACACCAAGACTATAACACATGGATTTGTGCTCTTCATGGTTCACTTGCAAGAATTGGATATCCGGATACATCTCAGCAAATTGGCATAGCTGCATATGATATACAAATTTCACAACTTGAAAAACTTGGAAAAAAACCAGTTTTCGAAACAATAAAGAACAATGGAGACCTTGGGGTGAAAAGCTTTGCAGCCACCGCAACCAGGGGAGAAGAAATCAACAATAACAAGCTTGTCCCCAGCATTTAAAAGAGAATCCACAAGATCCTGTGCGCCCATCACCTCTTTCATATTAGGTTGCAACCCTTTTTCCCACCATTTCTGAACTTTTGGAATTCGAAAGCCAGTCTATTGAATAGCAACAAAAGGGTTATAAACAAAATGAACACACTAATTTGTATACAGAAATTCATAATCAAGTGCTATCTGAGAAAAACACCCAAAAAAATCACATAAAGTGGATTCTTCCATATTTGGATTATCAATTTAGAAGAAAACGGGAATTTAGGTGTACAAGTTCCAGAGAAAGAAAAAAGATATATATACACAGTAACTAGTGCTGTTCAAAATGACCCAGATCACTAACAACAAAGACAGCTAAGTTTCCAATCAGAATCCTTATTAGGGGCGGCTTGTTTTTCATATTTAGGTAGGATTTAATTTTAGGATTTATTAAATCCTCTTTGAAAACCAACATCCAAACGAGTTTTTACTAACTACTCCTCATTTTTTCTTTTAAAAATAACTCTCATTTCTAATCATTCATTTATGAACACTCGATCATTTATAGCCACTCATTTTTAATCATTCATTTCAAATCAATCAAAATAACTCATTTTTTAACTACTAAAAATAACTACTCATTTTAAATCTACATTCAAACAAGGTTTTGACTCTAACTCCTCTACGCAAAAATTACATTCAAACTATTTTTTGCTGCAACTTTCAATTTTGAACTACTCAATATAATTCCTAAAACTAAATCTTACCTAAATATGCCAAACAAACAGCCCCAGAAACCCTCAAGATAAAAACAAAACAAAAAGAATAACACAGAAATCTTAAAGATTAAAAAAAATAAAAAAAGTTTAACACAGAAATCTAAAGATACAAACAAATAAACAACAAAAGCTGTATATGGAAACAAAACCCCTAATTATCATAACATAAGAGCGAAAGAACAAGGGAATTAGGGTTAAAGGTACCAACAAGGGAAACCGTCGAAGATCGTGTAGGAGAAACAGAATTCCCGAAAACGCCCTTAGCTTCTCTAAACTCAATTCTTCCGCCATAGGAGTCACTGCCCGAGAAGGGCCGCGAGGCGGAAGGCAATTTGAAAGAAAGCCGCTGCAAAGAAAATGGATCCAAAGAGGAATCAAGGGATTTAACAGCATAAATCGGCGCAGGAAGATGGTGGGGATGACGAGGAGGAGGAGAAGAACAAGGGCGAGAAGGGACGAAACTGATCTTGCTGAGAGCGCCGGCCATTGAAATCGACGACAAATCTCTTGAAATCGCTTGGATTGGAGAAATTGGGAGGAATTAAGAAGTGGGGTTGGTGGGAAATTGGGGGAAATTGAAGCGGCGATGATCGAGAAGGGAGCGATGTCATGAATCGAAGAAGAAATCTGTAGAGGAAGGAACAGAAATCGAAGGATCGAGCGGTTGAAGGAAGAACAACCAATATTTTGAGAGTGGATAAGTGGAGCACGCAATGTTTTTGTTTCTTTTTTTTTTTTTTTTTTTAATTTTTAATTTTTAATTTAATTGTTTTTTTTGTGGATATTAAAAAGTGAAAAGTGCAGTTGGAGCCATGGAGAGCTACACGTGGTGCCACCATGACACAGACCGGCTTGGATATGATAAATCTCACAACTAGAATTATATCTTTTTTGTTTTTTTTTTTTTAAAAAAATATATATATATATTTTTTTTTATATAATTATAGACAATTCCTTTTTTATTATTATTATGAAAATAACATTGAAGTTTTTGCATGAATAGACCAAATTGAAAAAATATTTATAATATTAGACAAAAAGATATATATTTAGCAACCATAGTCAAATACATGGTATACGTAATACTTTTTATATGGTATAAGAAATACTTTTTATATGGTATAATTAATATTAATATCTTAATTGTAATGTATGATGACTATTACTTATATTGTATATTTGACTATAGATGTCAAATATTTTTAAATTTGCCTTAATCTATAATTATTTTGTAAAATTGGACTATTCAGCATAATTTCTCAATAACATTTTGGTCGGTTTTAGTAACTGTAGCAATACAACCACAATTAAGTAGACATCAATTAAGTGTTTAGATGAATAATTGCAAAAGTGATTATTAGGAAAAAAAAATATTAAGGAGATATTTGGATGGATTATCAATAATTAAATGTAGGAAAATGAAAAATTATGAAAAAATGGAGAAAAAATGGGCGAATCTACCAAAATTAGGATAAAAAGGGAGGTAAACTAAGAATCTTCCTAACGTCTAATTACTTTATGTACGAATTAATAGTCACGTGATTACATATTTGAATCTTTATTTTTAAAATTTTTGTTGAATCAAAAAACAAAAGACTATATAAAAAAAGAAAGGAATCATGAGTTTGTTTAAAGAGTATAATCTATGGGGTTATGTTTGCAATTGTTGATTGTTGATGAAAAATTGTTGATATATTTGAGACGTAGATAATGATTAGAGCAATCATATAATTGTTTATAATTAGGTAATGATTACTAAAAAAAATTATGAGATGATTAATTAGTGAATAGTATTGTATGATAAATATAAGTTAAATAAAGAGATGAATAAAACATAATTTTGAGTTTTAAATTCAAAACCACTAAACTCAAAATCAAGTCATGAACACCACAAATGATGGAAGTTATTTTATCCACACTTTTGAAGTTAGGATATTGAGAAATAATAATAGTTGGCCAATTATTGCCTTAGCTGATTGTTTAGTCCACACACTTGTACATTTCTTTTACACCTCCTAAAGTAGTGTGTTTCATTAAGCCAGCTCATTGAGTGTACATTTGGCTATAAATTGTTAGAGTACCATTATATTTTATTTTGAATTCTAAGGATTTTTTTTTTCTTTTTTTTATGTATGTGACTGTTCGGATCAATTTTTAAAAATTAATTAAATTAATTCTTAAGTAGGTAGTCATCATAGAGATTGAGCCCATCACTGTGGGTCTCAAGGTTCCTATTGACCAATTGAACTATTTCATGATGATTTTTTTTTTTTTTATTTATTTATTTATTTATTTATTTATGTTCTTTCTTTCTTTTGACTCATTTATTATATGTCAATTATTTTTTAGAAATACAGTTGTTTGGGTGTGAAATAAGTTTGTTTTTAGTGGTGCTAACATGTTTTTTTTGTGCACAAGTTGAGAATAGAGGATTATAAGTATCGATTTTAGAGATTAAATCTGTGACGTTGGTGTTCAACTGATTTACAACCAAACAATCACCGACTCATCCGGTGTGGTGCTAAGATGTTGGTTTTATGAGATTTCTAATGTATGTTATTATTGGGTTTTAAGTGGATTTAACTAGACTTATAAACTGTTGGCTAAACTTACTTTGATGGACAGTACTAGTTTTACGTTTCAAAAAAAAAAAAAATAGAAGAAGACAATATTAGTTTTATAATATTAATTATGGATTTTTTTTCATATATAATAAAAGTGGGCTAAAAAATTGGATTTATAGTAAAAAACTGAAGATAATTGCCACATTTACCAAAAACGGAAAATAGGTCATTTGAAAAGAGCAGAATTCAATCACCGTTAATTGACTGATTCAATTGAAAAAGTGATTGAGCTAAATTACTTAACAAACTGATTGAAGATCAAATATTGATGTTCAATCCCTCCGAATTTATACCAACTTTAAGAAAAAATTAGTATAAACTAATTTTTGATAAAAATATATTATAATTTTAATAGAGTCTTAACATTGGTATACAGTATAAACTCTCATTAATTAATGTATGATCATTATACTTGGTAAGCCAAATCTTGTTTCAAATGATTGAAATTATTTAATTTAGTCTTAGAGTAGTTTTGATCCAGTTGTAAAATTAATTTTCATTCACTTCTGCCTCTCTCTTTTGCTAGATATATTCCTAGATATTTTGTATCCATTTTTTAATTGATTTAGAAAGTAAATTTAGATTATTCCAAAAAAAAAATATATATATATATATATATATATTTTTTTTTTAAAAATTAACTTTGTATTCCTTTTGACAAAGATTAGTAAACTTCCCATCCAATATTAAAGAATGTGTTAGTTTAAAAAAAGAAAAAAAAAATGAAAGATAAGTTTGTGTGGTAAATTCTAAGAATAATGTCCATCACATTTTTAAAGTGGTGTAACCACAACCTTAATGTTTTTAACCTAAGATATAGTCCTTTCAATTCAATGTCAAAAAGTTGACAATTTGAATATTAATTTTCTAAGGTAAAATTTTAGTTAAAATACCATTTTGGTCCTTCAACTATGATGATAATTTTTTATTATTATTTGAGGGAAGAAGATGATAATTTTTTATTAATATTTTTCTACCACCTCATCTATTTTTAATCATGGTTAAAAATAAATTTAACTTAAGGATTATTTTTAAACTTTTTAAAAAGTTTGAAGAATAAATTTGAATTTTTGAAAGTTGAGGGACCAAAATGAAACTTTCATCATAGTTAAGGGACCAAAATGATATTTTAACCTATATTTTTCTATTAAATCATAAAGTTTTTGAGACCTTCAAAATTTGGAAATTGCTTATAAATATGTTTCACCCATCTAAGGATAAGTTTCATTTCAATCAAATCAAACTTCATTCATAAAACTCAAGAGGTATGAGCATTATTTTTACAACTTCCAAACTACTTCAGCTACAATTATTGTCTTCAATTCCAAGCTATAGACTTTCTTTAAGTTCTTTGCAAGCAAATTGATTTTAAGAATGAAAAATCCCATCTCAAAATCTGAGCTGCATTTCTTTAGTAATCTTGCAAACAAGCACATGCCAGAATCATCAAATAGACCTAACAAGCTATCTTAAAGAGTGATTTTAGATACAAATTTTACATGCAGTCTTTCTCATGTTGATTCAACTTGAAAATGAAGTTTTAATCATTGCTCTAAAGGACACTTTAACACATCAAAGATATTGAAGTGTTCAGAGAATGAGAATGATACTCGTGTTTGTGCAACTACTTTTTATTCTCATCATATTTACTATTTTATTCCTATATAATCATTTTACTTTAAATTGAAATAATCATTCACACCCCTTCTAAGCAAAAGTAATTATTTTCCTCAAATGGCCATCATTTTCCAAGAATATTCACATTATTTTATTAATATCTCTTTTCAGACATTATATCTTCCCATTCGTTAATTTTTTTTTAGAGTGTACCAATTAAGATTTGATCTCGAGACCAACAATATCAAACTAAATTAAAGTTTAACCTGTTGACCATCAAGCTACAATGCGGTTTGGTCTTCCCATTCGTTAATTTACAACACAGATTCTTGGAAACATTCAGCAAAGCAATATTCAACTTAATATGCATAAATAGTTCTGACCCAAAAGCAAGACAGATACTCAAACATATAAATGGTTGAGAAAATACTTGATTGTGAAACATCAACAACTGGGTCATATGTCAGCCACCATGGCAATATTTCTAGATGAGGGCAAACCAGCAACAACACCTTCCTCAATGCCACACTCATTTGTTCCTCTTTTTATTTTGAAGTAGCCATCCTAAAAAAATTAAAATTAAATGCATTATAATCAGACAGAATGTACATTCAAACCAAGTACCTTACTGCATAAATTGTGAACATTTTAGTAAAGTAAAAGGTGTTTAGAAACAAATTACTTTGATCTTTAGTTCTCTGTTCTAACAGATGCTTTCTCATGGGGTTCTCTTAAAATATCTTTGTGTTACCACTAAACTAAACTAAATATAATGATCTTGAGTGTGAGTTGCTTCTCATCATGACAAAACAAGTGTTTTTAGCTATGTCAAAAACACTACCAAATGTAACCTTGGGGCAACAAAATTTTGTAAATAGCAAATTCTAACATTCCTATTTTAATTAAGGCAACTTTTTAAAAATATTTCAACTTCCAATGTCTTCGAAAGTGAGTGGAATATCAGTCGCCAATTTTTCCTATATTTGAATCAGTTTTTGCTATATTTAAATTTTTTTCTATAATTTTGACATCCATGAAATTTCTCCCTTTTTTTTTATTATTCATGAAAAATCCTCAAATCTAAGGTACACAAAATGCCATGAAAACTTACATCGCCCCAGCCTTTGTTCCACTGATTTGCCAAAAGCTGCGCAAGAAAATGAACGTGAGTTAACATAATGTTTCGACAAATTTGGTGATTACGAACTTGCGAGTTAAAAGAAAGGACTAGAGGAGGTATCAACAGACCCAATAATCCTCTCCATCATCCGATGTTCCCCATCCAATAAGCTTCACAGCATGCCCTCCCAATGCATCACCAACAATATGTTTGTAAACTCCAGATTTATAATGAGCAAAGTCCTGTAATTAGATATAAGAAGCATTACTTCAACAACTAAAAGCAAAGTAAAGCATATTAGTAGCCAATAACATTTCAACTTATAAAGTATCTAAAGCATGTACCTAAGAAGCACGGACACGGACACAAGATACGGACACGACACGAAGATGTAGACACGCTATTATTTAAAAATAGCGGACACGGATACGTCGAGGACACGTTATTTATTATTGTTTTTTATAATATAATATTAAAAGATCAAATCCAAAATATTTTAGTTAGTTATAAGTCTACATTAACAATCTCAAAATAATTTTGTTTTTACCTCATTTTTTCCTTCTCTCCATACTACTTCCTATCTTTCTTTCATTTTAGTCTATCTATCTTCAATAGACATCGTCGTTGACGGCCTCCACCAACACTATCCGTTGTCGTGTAATTGATCGTTTGAAACAAATAAGTCTTAAATGAGGTGTCCATGAAGTGCTCATGGTGTGTCCAAAATTAAAAAAATAATAGTAAATGAGGACACGGAATTCCGAGTGTCGGACACGTGTCCGACACAAATACTTCGTCAAAATAGAAGTGTCCATACTTCCTAGCATGTATCCTTGCCAAGTAGGGAGGCAGAAAAGATACAAGCTACAGAGAAATTATTCTGAAGTTCGAGCACATTAAACCGAGTGCGAAGCAAGATCTTCGCTTACCTCATACACCGTGAAGGCAACCTCAACTGGTCCATTCTTGTAAACTTCTGCCATGATATCGTCGACATTGTTTTTGATCCTATAAGCATTAAGACCATAGTGCTTTGATTTTCTCCAAATCTGGTTTTTATCTACACAATGCCTGACACATCTAGGAGTAGGATATGCAGGTTCACAACCAGGGTGGGAACAACCAGTGGTGTCAAAATATGGATCACACTGCAAAGTTTCAGATAGTTATTTAAAGCGTTCATCAACAGCAAAAAGGACAGAATTTAAAAGCCATATGTTAAACAGGAACAAGAAAGTCCCACATGAGAGCCTTAAATTATAGGTGCTATTCCCAACTAGTTACATGTTACCTCTTCAGAAACAACTCCATGATGAACAAAGTATCGCCATGCCGAAATTGGGTAACCCCCATTACAGCCGTTGCCGCACATGAAGCCACAGCATGCCACAAGATCATTAACAGACAGAGTAACATTCTGAAACAAATATCATATTTAATTACCAATAAATAGGGAAAGAAATTTGGCTAATTGAACAGTAATATCAGTGTAGTCAGCAAACCATGTTAAGATGAATGCAAAAGCGATCCGAAAGTGACTCGACAGCAGCAAATGCCCAGCAAGAACCACAGTGCCCCTAAAACGTAAAGGCTGGCTGAGAATTTCCATAAACCATAATACAGAAGAGGAAGATATTAGGAATTAATGGAGAATAATTACCTGATCTTTAGGAGGACATTTATTCAGCATTTGAAATTCACAAATGAAAAACCATCAGCATGAATTTGTTTGAAAATAACATGTATTCTATATCAGTAAAGTGAAATGAAGTAATTAACCTAGAATAGTTCCAATGGTGATACACTGAGGCCAAGCTTCTCTTGCATCAAAACTTTTTGGCAACTTTAAAGACTTGGGATAGGATAAAACAGGGGTACTCATTAATTCCTTTTCAGGAGTTTGTTTGACACCAAGCATGTGCTTGAATTGGCTAACCTGAACAATAAACAATGTGTGAAAACATCAAAGAGGGTTCTTACAAGAATTGAGAAAACTGCTTAGGAAGTTCAGAGAAAATCAATCACATTCCAACAATTAATAATAGAATAATTAACTTTTAAGCTAGTAGAAATTTACAGAATAGTTTGACAAACTCGGGTTCATGGTAGCTTTCCAGCCTGCCTGTGGGTGTTCGTTTACATGTCGAACGATAGACTCCTGCAAGACAAGACATAGGAAAAACTATTAGGGGAGTTTCTTATTATTAAAAAAAAAAACAGAATTATTCATATGGAACACAGTTCAGGTTGCTTCGCTTAATTAAACAGGTATTGATAACTCAACCTGAACAAACAATATTCACCTTTAGATAAGTATAATAGAAATGCTATTAATCAGTAAAGTTAGATAAAACGATATATTTAAACCAATATGTAGTAAGATATTAATTAGTCAAAAAACTTTTTAAGATATACACAGCTATATAAACATACATATACATATATAAGTAGTTCATTCAGCACATTAATCACTTGAAAATTTAACACCCGTCTGATTACTATTTAATTTTGTTTTTGAAAACTAAACTTATAAATATTACTTTTACCTATGATTTTCTTTGTCTTGTCATCTATCTTCCAATAATGCTTTCAAAATACAAGCTAAACTTAAAAACTAAAAAAATAAATTTTAAAATCTTAACTGCAATGTTGCGAAAGCAGAAAGTAGTACCTGAAGAATATCAGAGTCGAGTTTGAACTTTAAAATTTGTTCCTCCGCATAGACCTGCTATTAACAGAACAATATATTGAATAACTGAAAATCATCGGTTAAATTTTTATAAGAAATGAATAACGTAATTACTATCATCCAAATCTAATTCTACATATTATCAATAACCTAACAGTTTCGTTCCCGATTAAAACTAGGTTGAGGGCACACTAAACCACGATCACCAACAAGATGCAGATTATCAAACTAATTAACATGTTGCGATATGCCTTGAACCTGCGATTAGGTAGTCGGGGTCCCGCTGCCCGGCAAGTGAGCGGGCTCATTCTGTAATAGGTTTAATGAGAGTTCATATATTAGCTCAAATTAAACCCTAATCAGTCTATATTTCGCCTTTCTAAATAAAATTGTTCTCCCTGCCCATATGGACTAGCTAACACAGCCATGTAAAATTTTGTGTGTTGTTTTTCTTCTTCTCTCGCGTTTTCTTTTCCTTCGTATCGGTTGTTGATTGCGGTTTTCAACGATTAAAAAATCAAGAGAACCACCAAAAATGCAGAAAATAGTACACAATTTCATCGAAATTCAACAGCAACAAAATCGCAGAGATGAAAAACAAAAAACAATACAAGGCGATTAAGAATGGGGAAATCTTACCCGGTGATGAGAGGAGCAGATGGCGGCCAAAAATAGCAAGGAAAGGGGGAAATAGAGGCGAGATGACGCCATATCCCTGCTATTTTGGACGGCGGAACCGGAATCTGAGGGAGAAACAGAGAGCGTGATCGGAATTGGGACGACGATGAGTTCCAAATATAGAGAACGGGGCTGAGATTTGGGGAAAAGGACCAATCCCCAGTGTGTGTGTGTGTGCGTTTGTGTTTGGTTCAACGCCCGAATTATAGTCGTCCACGTTCATACGCCATGTTGCTGCCAATCGTTTTCAAAGATACCCAATTTCTTGGGCTTGACAATCGGGATAAACTTAGAGATAATATATTTTATACAAACAACTATGTTTTAGGTGCTACTAACAAATAAATTGTCCTAATCTTATGGTTATTATGCCATACAAGATATCAGTAGAATTATGATACTTTTGGTTTATATTAGCTACACTTGATTAATATTAGGGAAATTATGCTGGATAATCCAATTTCACAAAATAATTTTAAAAATATTTAGCATTCGTAGTCAAATATACGATATAAGTAATACTATTACTTATATCATATATTTAACTATGGTTGTTAAGTATTTTTTTTTTTTTTTTGTCTAATATTGTAAATATTATTTTAATTTGGTCTATTCCTACAAAAATTCCTTAATATTATTTATAACACTAATTGAAAACTATTTAAAACATTAATTAAATATTAATTAAATTCATCACAAATTTGAATGAAGATTATATGAGGATTTCTTTTTTTTTTTTACTAGATTTGCCTAATTTTTCTATTAACGAAAGATACATGAGTTAACGTATGCTAACAAATGCACAAATATGACCTTTTTTTAATTATTTTTTTAATCCATGATTATAAGTTACAACTTTCTTAGCACAAAAATAAGAAATTGGGATGAAATTTGAAACCTCAATGAGCGGATTGAAGCACAAGTTTGTTATATTCTTGTCTTGCTTATGGAAATGATTTCCAATTTGAATTCATTTAAAATCTAGCTACCCACATGCATAAATTTGACGGACAATTATTTTTTGAAATCCAAATTTATTCATTAATAACAATAATGATAAGAAATAAAGACCCACTCCATTAAAGAGGAAGCAATTACAAATAAAAAAAAAAAAACTTATAAATACTTTAATTTCGATCTACAACTCCTACCGAAATGGACTAAAACTAATCTAAGTATAAAGATAATTCTATAAGAATTACCAACAACCTCCAAGTTGACTTTAATACACATGAAAATGAAAAAAATCAACACAAAAGACAAATTCAAAAATTTTATTTTTATTTAGTTTTCTTGTTACGTTAAAGCACATGCTTTTACTTACTTTCAAACTTAAAAAACTAAAAACATGCATCACACCTTTGTTTTCTAAAACTAAACTATGGCATAGATCCTATATCAAGTTGAATGACATTTTTTTTATATATATATAATTATTATATACAAGTTTCCACACAATCATTTTTAAATCATTTTCATCTTTTTCACATAAACATTTGATTCTTAAAAAAAATTAAGAACAAAATTTCCTAAAACTATTTTTATAGTTTTCAAAACAAGATTTAAAATTTTGAAAATATTTGTATAGGGTAGATAACAAAAAATAAAGAAACGTAGTGTTTATAAATCTTTATACATACATACATATATATACATATGTATATATATATATCAAAGTTTTATTTTCTTAATATTCGTGTATGACCCTTATTGTTACGGTCTGATCCTATAATATTTAGATGTCAAAAAAGTCCGTAAGAAATTAATTCTTAAATAAAAAAAAAAACAAATAATTATTCAAGAACCAACAATATTCATATTTCCCAATGCTATTCACTATCCGTGTCTATCCCTTGTTGTCACTAATCCTATAATATTTAGATGTCAAAAAAGTATGTAAGAAATTAATTCTTAAGTGGAAAAAAACTAATAGTTATTCAAGAACCAACAATATTCATATTTCTCAATGCTATTCATGCAAGAACTATTTTATCATCAAAACTGATTTAGCCCAGCAATAATTAACAGATTTTTTCAGGATTGTGGTACTAAAAAATTGTTTTATTAATAAAAATGGCTTCTAAAAAAAAAACTTCATCTGTTAGGAAAAAAGAATAAATAAATTGGTAATGAAAAACTTATGATCTCATGAACATATTTAATCCTCACGCCAAATAATACAGCAGTTTTCGTTCATGCACTTGTAAAATGTTGAAGCGGGTTCATCGGCTGATCTAAGTTGTATTTGCATAAAAGCAGCCTTGCCAAACGCACACTTTGGACATGTTGCTACAGTAGGGGCAAAACCAAAAGGCAAATTAGGAAACAAAAACAAATATATATCGAGAAAAAAAGCCGTCCTAAAACTTCTCTATGCGTATTCGATCCAACTTACACATACTTCGACTATTCTCACAGGATATGCAACACTGTTGTAGTATTGCTAACCAGAACATAAAACAATTCCTAGTTATAAGTCCATGGAATTAATTAACATGGTTACTAACCATTGCTTTTCTGTGTTGTCTGTATTCTGCAAAACTTATTCAATGTGTATTCACAGACTATACGGAGGTGTTGGGGGCAAAGGGTGAAATGAGAAGAATAGAAGGATGATGATTCTCGGTGTTTGGGCTACTGATAATTATTCTCTTCATAATTGCATTTTCCAATAACTACTTTTTATTCTTCTACAACTACTTTTTATTTCTCATAACTATTTTCTACCCAACTCATATTCATTATTTTATTTTCCTCACAAATAATGGTTTTTGTTGGAGATACTCATCTTTTGGCAATTGTCCCACATTGGAAAGGTGAAGACCCTTCAACATGTTTAAAAGAGATATGAGATACTCCCCACATTGCTAATTGGTTTTGAGGTGGAACTTCATACTATCTAATAGTTTTCTCCATAACCATTCTCTCAATTTTTACCGCAAATATAAATAATAATTCTCTTTGATAATCATTCTCATTAATATTCTCCTCATAATTCTCATTCTCCCCCATAATCATTTTCATTCATTCCCCTTAAAGCTCAACATGTTGTAATTCCCATTTACAACAAGCTAAAACGTATAAGTTTCGAAGCTAGAATACACTCCTACCTACACCTATCTCCGTGACGAGCATAACTCAGTGGTGTTGAGCCACTCTATGATCTGATTTCCAGATTTACAAACTCGATTCATACATCTTCCGCCCAAAACGGGTTCTCAAGTAAAATGCAGAGGAAGCACCATGTAATATTAAAGAGTTTCACAAAAGATTAAAAGCTACCTTTCTTACTCTCTATCAGTAGATTGAAGAGGTAAATCATATATTCAAGATTACAATACATGAAAGGATGATTCTGTTTCATTTGCAACTGAAATGGACGAGTAAAGGAATGAAGGAAAGAAAGGACTCATCTTTAAGCTTGATCTTGATCCGGAGAATGCTTAAAACAAAGCGCCTACGAGTTTCCTTGGGTAGGGTCAGGCAGTATGTCCCGTGACTTTAGTCGAGGTGCGCGTAAGTTGGCCCGGACAGTCACGAATATCCAAAAAAAAAAAAACGAAGTGGACTGGGGTTTCCTTGACATGTTTCTACAAAAAATATCTTTTTTTAAACCAGAAAATCAAAGCTTCTCTCTACTATAACCAGGGTAGTTTCTAGAGATAATATCTTATCTTCACCGATCTAAGAGAAGATGACCTTATCTACCTATTGTGACTTGGTGGCGAGTGTTTGGGCAGATTTCTCTACTTGGGCATGAAGATGGACATTACTGTTAAAGGTTTGTTTTTAGGGAAATTAAAACTCATGTTTTCATCTCTCTTTACCAATTGGCAGATAATAGTTTGTAGAAGTTTTTAAATCTCCTAAATATTCAGTATTTTTTTTTAAACCTCACTCCTACAGGGTTTTCGTGTGTCAACTAGTATGGTCTCTAAGCTGGACATTATCTCAATGATGGTGTGTAACATTAACTTCGATTGAAAGTCATTTGTATAGGGTTTTTTCATGAGAAACGGTAACTTTCATTGATGAATGAAAAGATACAAAAAGAGCATAGTCCAGTTACAAAATGAGTTTCAATGCGCAAACAAAGAAGTAAAACTATAATCGGAGCTAGTCAATTGTGTAGGTTCCATCCTCCCCTTTTTGTGGACTTCCATTTTATATGCCCGTGCATTCTTAAATTTTTATCTCAATGAAAGTTCCGTTGTTTATATATATAAAAAAAGATGCTATATAAAATTATTTAAAAGTCTAAGGTTCCAAAAGAGTGCAAAATCCTCATGTGGTCTGTCAACCTAACCATGTTATCCCAAAGATAAAGCTTTCATTGTTCCTGTTCCTCTAGCTCAGTTGGTAATTTCTCAATTTGTGGGCTTGGTTGGAACAATATTCAAAGATTTAGTTCCTAAGGAAGAAATTCGGGACCTTATCATTTTTTGTAAATTTTTCTTGGCCTCCCAAACAATCAAAAGAAGAAAAAATCTCAAGCTGTTTTAGGACTTCAGTCATTAGGATTCTTTTATGCTACTTGTTCCCTATGGATAGATTAAGCCATTTGTAAAATACATTTAACTAAATCGATGTTTTCCGGTGCCTCGCCTAGAGACGGGCATGGTTACCCTGGGTACAATGGAACGAAGCTCTAATTTCTAAAAATAATTACATTTAACTAAATTAAACAAAACTGCCAATCTAGTTTGGCTGCCCACCATTACTAGACATGTAATTTTAAAGATGAATTATTTTTCCCAGACTCCATAAGATATAAATTTATTGAGAAACAAAAAGGTTGAACAACAAAAAACAGAAAAGGGAAATACACAAGCACACATAGCTAGAGAGGAAAAGTGTAAACCTTCAGTTTGAGCTGCATTTTTCATATCATCCTCACAGATTATGGGTTCTAAATCCTTTTTAATCAAATGCTGCTTTCTTTTGATCTTTACCTGAATATTAATTAGAACCATGAGAACACACTTTCTGAATCACTGCATAAGAAATTAAGGGAGAAGTTGAGCAACAACTTGAACAAAGAAATTACATACCCTATTCTCCAAGTAAGCCACATATGGACAAGTTAAGCAAAAGAATCTACAAGCCTTACCCATATTGGGCAACTCAAATTGCAGCATGTTCCCACAAGTTGGGCAAAACTCCATTAGCTTGGTCCTAACACAAATCCATACTCCATCAATCAATAATCAAATGCCTTTTTTTTTTTTATATCCATCAAATGTTCGAGGGTGCATTTTATCTTTTAGGTCCCGTCAGATAATTATTTGGTTTTTTTGAAATTTAAGCTTGTATTCACTCAAATTCTCTCTATACATATAGTTTCAACTTCCTTTAGAAGAGTATGTGAATCCAAACCAAATTTCAAAAACTAAAACAAGTATTTAGAAAATATTTTTTAACTTACAAATTTTGCTTTTGTTTTTAATAACACAAGTAAAATGTAGGTACCAAAGTAATGAAAATATTATGTTGGAGTAAACAAAAAACCCAGTCGATCATTCTGCATTTTTTACCACTAGATCATTCCATAATGGTTAAGTAGATGCATTTTTTTTAAACCGAGAAATTGGAACGTTGTTCCACCATACCCAGACCACCTGCGCCAGCCATCCCAAAGTCCAAACCCGAGAGACAACAAGTATTTTACAATTAAATTCACTCGCGGGGCTTGAAAGTAAACCAAATCTCAGTCAATTAGGGTGTCCGTTACGAAGATGCATTTAAAACGCACAATCCACTAACTCAACAGACATCATAATGATGTTAAAAAAAAGAAAAAACAGAAATCATAAAATGAGAATAAGAAATTGAATGCAACATGTAGAGACGCACCCCAAAATGAATGAATGAATTGGGTGATTTGTTTGATCAAAATCCGGTGTTATTTAAAGGGGGATTGCATATGAACATCAACAAAACTGACTTACTGAATTTGAGAATTGAGAGCAACAGACTTGAATCGGTGGAGGGACGAACTGGAGTTAAAGTGGGCGTAGAAATTACGATAATTAATTCCTGCGTTAGGGTTGTCAAAAATAATAATATATAAAAATTGGAAATTGTATTGGATAATGCAATTTTACAAAATAATTATAGATCTAAGTAAATTTAAAAATATTTAGCACTATATTATATATTAGTTATTCAGTATAAATATACAATATATTTGATTATAGTTACTAATTTTTTTCAAATTTATCTAGAAGTGTAAATATTTTATCAATTTAGTCTATGTCTGCAAAAATCTCTCTCTATATATATATATAAATATAAAAGTTCAGGCAGTTTAATTAAAAGTATGATTTAGTGTCATAATCGTTATATTGTGTTTGCGATCACAGATTTATGCGTTTTAAAGGATAATGCACCAGTGATTTCATTAAGGTAGGAGTAGGGCTGTTCACGATTTGCTTCGGTCCAATTTTCGGCCGAACTATGAACCAAACCGATTTTTTCGGATTGGTAAAACTTTAAACCGATATAAAACCAAATCTTTCGGTTTCGAATTTAGAAACAACTAAGGGGATGTTTGGCCCACCAACAAGGGAAGGGAAGGGTTATATCCCTTCCCAATGTTTGGTGGGCCAACAAGTTTTAACCCCAGGCCCGGGTTGTTATAACCCGGGCTAAAACAGGTGGGCCCCATTTTTTTTTTTTTTTTGAAAAACTAATACATTTTTATTTATTGTATACTTAATACATTTATTTCCAATTTTTTTGTGGAAAGTATTTAATTCCAATTTTCTTTTTTAATTGGGCTTTATACGTTTGTGTTTTTTTTTCTTTGCTTTTCAAAATCTTTTTTGATTTCAATGTAATTTGTGTAGTAAGT
>JBBMEF010000018.1:8772903-8801803 GCA_037832685.1 Sicyos baderoa | reverse complement strand
TTTTGAAGAAGGAGATGTTTGGTGATGCCAGGACAGAGACCGGAATGGATAATGGATTTCATATATATATATATATATATAACGTATGACCATGTCGAACAATAATACCGACTCTTTTAGGGTTCGAACTCGAAACGTTGGTATTAAATTGATTTATAACCCTTTCGGTGCTATTTATAATTTCTTTTTATATATGAAAGATCACCTAAAATAAAATGTTAGGCAAATTCTGCCACAAAGGTCATCCCCGAGCATTTTTCTCTTTAAATAATTTAATTTCATTCAGATTTAAATTTAAATTTTCTTTTCCTTTGGTAGGGTGCCACATTGCATTTCCATTTCTTTACTTTTTATTTTTATTTTTTTTAAATAGTTTTTTTCTTCAATTAATTATTTTACAAATTCTTTTGACTATATCAATTTTTTTTTTTCAGTTTATTGATGGAATTCTTTTTTTATATATTATAACATTTATTTTCATAAATAAATAAGTAGAAGAGATTTTTATAAAATTAGAATTATTCAATTCAATATCTAATATAAATAACGTCTCTTATATTTTTATGAAATTGAATATTGATTATGATTTTTATCAATTGCTATCACCGTTAACTTGATATGAATCTCTGAAAATACTAAATGTCGTTTTGATGCTAACCTGCAAAATTCAAAATACACAAATAGAACAATCTTGTTAGATTTTTTCTAAACAAGATTGGAGAGACAAAACAATTTTTTAAGAACATTTTTTATTTCTCAAATTTCTCTAATAGCTTTCTTTGTTCTTTTTTCTCTTTTAGCTCTATGTTCCACAATTGAATAGATCATATATTTATAGCATATTACAACTTGTTCTCCAAATTTTTAATGTCATAATTTTGTAACCGTCTTGGCATTCAATTACAAATAACTCCCACAATAAAAGACTACCCACTAACTCCTTAGTCAAAATAAAATCATTTTGCCATAACTCCTAACCACATAAATCATAATTCAAAACAAAACAAGTTAAAGCTTGAAGAAATCTACTTTCGTGAAAGCAATAAGTTAAACAAGATTTATGTTTTATTTAAGTTTCAATATATATTCTAATCAAGAGGATGCTTTAATTTACTAGAAACATTCACAACCGATTAAGCTAAAATCCAAGAAGTTATATGAGTCTTGCAAATCAATAAGAGGTTTTCTGAACAGTGACTATAAAGAAAAGTTAGAATTATATCTGAAATAGATAATATCATATCAATATGAAAATATGTTATCTCGAACCTAAATCTTTCCAATTATGAAAAGATGACTGTTTGTTTTATGTGGGCAATAATTGAGAAGGAATGAGGATGAGATTAGGTATGAAGATGAAATGGTTGGATGTTGCTCCACCCACACATTTGAAGAAGAATCTTGAAGTTGGCCAATTATTGCCCTACCGATTGTTTACTCCAAACACGTGTAAGTTTCTCTTACAATTGTCCAAATAGTGTTTTATAAGCCACCTCATTCAATGTACATTTTGTTATATATGAATTTGCATAACTTTTAGGGAATTTTTGATGTATAACAAAAATTGACTAAAATATTATATATATAATACAAAATTGAAAATAATTGTACATATACTAAAATTCTGAGTGATTGAACTCAATCGAACTTAATCAATAAATTGAGTTGAGCTCAATCCCTTAACAAATTGATTGAGTTCAATCACTAGTTATTGATTGAGTTCGATTGAGTTTAATCACACAGAATTTTGGTATAAACAATTTTTTGATAAAAATGTGTTATAATTCTAATAGAGGGCCCTAAAGTTGGTATACATAACAAATTTCCTAACTTTTTCTATGTCCAAGTTCTTTTGACCAATTTAATAATAATAATAATAATAAAGGCATAAATTTTTTATTAAAGCATAGTCAAATTAACTTAAATTGGGCGAAGTAGATGCAATCCTAATTCAATGACAAGCTTTTATATACACGAAGAAAAATTCTGAAGATCTGAAAAAACATCACAAAAAGACAGAAAATTAATATGGATCATCAATTTCAAGCTATATATGTTTGAATCTTTTGTAACCATATTTATTTTTGTGACAAAAAAGAGTATAGTTCTAATAAGCTAATGTCTAACTATGGTTAAACCAACCTACCATTTGTAAATAATTCTTTTGTAACCATTTTTGGTTGGAGATTCAAATCTCCAACTGTTATTGAATTAAAAATAAATAAAAGTTAATGAAAAAGTGCAGTTTCAAGCTCAAAGTGGAATATTAACAGTTCCCTTATAGGTTGATTCAACTTGAATTAGAAGTTTTAGTGCTCTGCCCTAAAGGGTGCATCAATCAATACCATCAAAGATTCTTATAACTTCATATGCACTGGCATTCTTTATTAAAATCATAAATCAACTTAAGAATGTGTTAACATTGTAGAAGAATGGAAACCCTCCCACAATCCAAATTGTTCAAGTTCAAGTGTAAATGTAGAAGAACTATACTGAAGTGAAAATACTGTAAGGGTCATCATTTTCCAAGAATATTACCACATTATTTGATTAATATATATCTTTTGAGACATCAAAGTCTTCCTATTAATATTTATGATACAACATAGATACTAGTAAATATTCAACAAAGCATTAACCAACTTAATATGCATAAATAGTTCTGGCATAAATAGTTCTGGCATAAATAGTTCTGGCATAAAAACAAGACACAAACATATCTAGGTTGAGAAAATACTTGTATTGTGAAACAGCAACATCTGGGTCATATGACAGCCTCCATGACAATATTTCTAGATGAGGGCAAACCAGCAACAGCATCTTCCTCAATGTCACACTCATTGGTTCCTCTTCTTATTTTGAAGTAGCCATCCTAAAATTTTAAATTTAAATGCATTATAGTCAGACAGATAGTACTTTCAAAACAAGTACTTTACTACATAAATTATGAACATTTTAGTAAGGTGCTTATACAACAAACTACTTTGATCTTTAGTTCTACATTCCATCAAATACTTTCTCATAGGGCTCTTCAAATGTTTTGGACTTTTTTCATAAGTATTTTTGCATTACTATTAAATTAAGAGGTGCTTCTGATGATGACAAAAATGTTTTTGGTAATTTCAAAAGCACTTCCAAATGTAACCTTAAGCCAAATGCAAGAGAACTTACATCACCCCAGCCTCTGTTCCACTGATTTGCCAAAAGCTGCGACAAGAAAATGAACGTAATTAACATAATATCTCAACAAACTTGGCGATTGCGAACTCGAGTTAGAAGATAAGGATAGAGGAGTGTATCACAGACCCAATAATCTTCTCCATCATCTGTTGTTCCCCATCCAATAAGCTTCACAGCATGACCTCCCATTTCCTCACCGGTAATATGTTTGTAAACCCCAGATTTATAGTGAGCAAAATCCTGTAAATTGGTTAGAGAAGCATTAATTTTACAACTATAAGCAAGGTACATGATATTGGTAGCCAATAAGATTTTTAAGATTATTTCTACATAAGCATCAATAAATGTCATAAAACACAATCATAGGACCAGATATTTGCTTGATTTGCTACTTAAGAGGTACAATCCATTTTGGCCTTCGTATTTAGAATTTTCTACAGCCTTCTCCAATTGCCTTTTCGGCGTTGGTTAAGCCTCTAGCCCTAATGAGTCAATGACCACAAGTCAGAAGCAACATATTGTGTCATCTTGGGTTCTACTTTAATTCCTAGGATTACAAAAAAGCAAGTCACGCTGTAATGCCATGTAGTGAATTTGAGTCTTGTGGACTTGCCAACGTTGTCCGAATATTGCTTCAGTCTTTACTCTGCCTTAATATGTAAACGTTAGCTCTAAATCATGTATCATTTATGTTGGTTGATATAGTTAAATTTACTCCAACCCATCAGTTTAAGCTTTTGAGTTGATTGGTGGTTTAACATAATTCAACATGATATCACTTTCTATTTAGGGAGGCAGAAAACATATAAACTACAGAAAAATTATCCAAAAGCAAGATCTGTCGTTTACCTCATACACCGTGAAGTCAACCTCAACTGGTCCGTTCTTATAAACTTCCGCCATGATGTCATGGGGATCCTTTTTAATCGTATAAGCATTGACACCATAGCGCTTTGAATTTTTCCAAATCTGGTTCTTATCTACACATTGCCTGACGCATCTAGGAGTAGGATATCCAGGTTCACAACCAGGGTGGGAACAACCAGTAGTATCAAAATATGGATCACACTGCAAGGTTTCAGATAGTTATTAGCAAAATAACAGAATTTAAGAGCTGTATGTTAAGCAGGAACAAGAAAATCCCAAATGACGAGTCTTAAATGATACATGGAGTGTCGTGGCTACCCCGAGTATAGTGGAGCGAAACTCTGGTTTCCCGATTTCCAAAAAAGAAATAAAAATACATGGAGTGTCATTCCAATTAGCTACACGTTACCTCTTCAGTAACAACCCCATGACTAACAAAGTATTGCCATGCAGAAATTGGGTAACCCCCATCACAGCCGTCACCACACATGAAGCCACAGCATGCCAAGAGATCATTAACAGACAGAGAAATATTCTGAAACAAATATAATGTTTAATTACAAATAAATAGGGAAAGAACTTTGGCTAATTGAACATCAAAATACTATAGTGAACAAGAATATTAGAGTAGTAGGCAAACCATGTTAAAATGAATGCAAAAGCGGTCTGATAGTGACTCAACAGCAGCAAATGCCCAGCAAGAACCACAGTGCCCCTATAACGTGTTAGATGATAATTTTCATGAATCATTTACAGAAGAGGGAGATTTTTTAAATTAATGGAAAATAATTACCTGATCTTTATGAGGGAGTTTATCCAGCATTTGAGATTCACAGATGGAAAACATCAGCATATTTTTGTTTGAAAATAATTTGTACTCTATATCAGTAAAGTGAGAAGAAGGAATTAACCTAGAATAGTTCCAATGGATATACACTGAGGCCAAGCTTCTCTTGCATCAAAACTTTTTGGCAGCTTTAAAGATTTGGGATAGGATAAAACAGGGGTACTCTTTAAATCCTTTTCAGGAGTTTTTTTGACACCAAGCAGGTGCTTGAATTGGCTAACCTGCACCATAAACTACGGCGTTAAATCATTAAAAAAAAAATTCTCACAAAATTCAAAGGAAGAAAACCAATCAAATTCCAACCATAAATAATAGAACAATGTTAAGCAAGTGGAAACTTACAGAATAGTTCGAAAAACTTGGGTTCATGGCAGCTTTCCAGCCAGCCTGTGGGTGTTCGTTTATGCGCTGAACAATAGACTCCTGCAAGACAACGCATCATAAAAACTATTAGAGGAATTCCTCATTATAATAATGAAAAATAAAAATATGAAAAGGGGAAAAAATGGAAGTATTCATATGGGACACAGTTTATGTTAGAGAAGCTTCACGTTAATTAAACAGATTCTTGATAACTCAACCTGAAACAAATGAATTATAAAAAAAAGGAAAGAAAGAAAGATGCAGTTCACAAAAATAAACCGACATACCAATATTTGAGTGAAAGGATGATTATGTTTTTTATTTTATTAGTATTAAACATCAATATGAAGTTTATAATTAATACTTACTTTTAGATGAGTTAGTACAATAGAAACATCATTAACCAATAAACTCTTATAAAACGACAAGTCCAAACCAATTTTTTTTTTTGAAACAAGGATAACCACGCCCGTCTCTAGGTCAGGCACCGAGAGACATTGAAGGAATAATGTCAGAAGTGAGTCTCGAACCTGGGACCTTCAAAGCCCAAATTTTCAACTACTGTGCCACTCCTTGGAGACAAGTCCAAACCAATTATGTACTCAGATGTCTACTGGTCAGTAAACTATTAGAGGAACACGAGTGTATACAGTATATATGCATGCAGTTGATCGAATTTACATTATCTTTTCTGCCCAGCCAAAACGTTTGAAAGTTGTTGTCAATGAATTGGGCTAAGCATATAAAGAAGTGTGATGAGTGTCACTAACTATCTTTTAACCATTGAAAACCATAAAGTTGCGAAACAGAACAGTACCTGAAGAATACCAGAGTTGAGTTTGAACTTTAGAACTTGTTCTTCCGCATTGGCCTGCGATGAACAGAGCCTTCAATAAATCGAATAACAAATGAAAAGGATCGTATAGATTTTTATAAGAAATGAGTACTTAAACAATATCTTCTCAATTCTTCAAAAAAAAAAAAAAAAAACAAACAAACAAGCAAACAAAAAAAACAATATCTTCTCATTAAATGAGCTCAAATGGCTAAAAATCACCATTTTAATGCAGATTGCCCAAAATCAATAATTTTGGAGGGTGGCTGATAAAACACTTATGTACCATAGTTCTTCTTGAAATTGCAAGGTTGTGAAAATTATCAGTAAATGCGCTGAGATGTGTTGGCAGATCAAGTGTTCTCTATTCTTCGTTAAAATAAATTGAATAATTCACAGAAATGAATTAGTCAACTCCCTATTTGCCATGGATTCCATGGATCCACAAAACCTCCTTTTGGTTTAGGGTTGCTAAAAGGGGGAATCCAACCGATATTGACTTTTTTTTAAGAAAAGTAATGATTAACCAGTAAAAGATCCTTCACAATTAAAACTATAATAGCGATTAAGATATGTAAACCCCACAACATAATTACTCTAATCCAAACATAGTTCTACATTACATCCCTAATTCTACAATTTCTTTTGCGATTTTAACTAGGTTATGGGCACAATAAACTATGATGACCAGCAAGATGCAAATTATCGAACTAATTTATGTAGAATTCAAATTCAAAAGAACCTCCAACGATACAGAAAATATATCAAAGTTTCAACCAAGTTCAAGAGCTACTACAATACAACAACAGCACAAGAAAATTGCAGGTACCAAAGCTGAGGATTACTAAAACGAAAAATCCGAAAAGGCTATTAAGATATGTAAACCCCCACAACATAATTACTATTATCCAAACATACTACCTTATTATATTTGTAGCACAATTTCTAAAATAATTCATCTTTATAACACATAATTTTCGATCCTTGATAGAACTCAACCTGATAGGGTGAGTCTACCCTATCAGTGATAGAACTCAAATAGCTATAGATTCAGTCCGTCTGAATTTTATCCGAATAGAAATCAATTTATGTTTTTACAAATGAATTAATTTTAATCTTCCGATATAGATGAAAATATTTTACTCTTTTTTTATTATACCTAGAAAATCCCCTAATTCTACATTACATCACTAATTTTACAATTTCTTTCGCAATTTTAACTAGGTTACGAACACACTAAACTACGATCAGCAGCAAGATACAGAGATTATCGACTAATTCACCTATAATTCAAAATCAAAAGAACCTCCAACAATAGAGGAAGGAGATCACAGTTCCAGCTAAGCTCAAAACCTAAGAAAATTGCATAAACCAAAGCTGATGATTAGCTATGCTTACCGGATGATCAAAGGTGGAGATGGCGACCAAAAACAGCAAGGAGAGGGGGAAATACAAGCTAGATGATGCCATCTCCTGGCAGAATCACGGCGGCGATGAAGGAGGAGGAAGAGAAATTGATCGGAGCGAATCGGAAGAGACGAGTTTCAGGTGATAAATAGAGACGCAGAGATTTGGGGAAATGGACCAATCTTGAGGTTCCGTTTGGATCAAGTTTCAACGCTTGATGAGCTGACGTCATCCATGTTCGTACGCCCATGCTGCTGCTCTGCCCTGCCTGCCATTGGCGGCCAATCGTTTTCTTCCTCGGCCTCGTGGCCTAATCGATAAACACAAATATGAGATTTTTTTCTACATTTTTTCATTACAAATCTATTTTAGTCTTTAGATTCAAATATATAAAGGAAATAAAGTTAACAAAGTTTATATATAAAATAGAAATGAAATTGTACTGGATGTGTTTTTATGTAGACAAGATTTATTATAAATATTTATTAACACAATATTATAAAAAAACTATTATCAATACTGTTTTTTTTTTTTTTTAAATAATTATATTTGTAATTATTTTATACATTTTCTATTCCTCCGGATAAAAATAAGAGAAATCACTAATGGCACGGGACTTATGTAAATCAATCATGGATTTAAATTCAACTTTTATTGACGAAGACATAAATATTAAATATAAAGTGGGTATGTATGTCTATATATATATTATTATATCTCCACAAGTGTCATGAGACAGACGACCTATAACACTTGAATATTCAAAAAAATTAGTAAGAAATTAATTTATAAATAAGTGACAATGAATAGATCTATCCCCTTTTAAATTTCAAAACCTTTATTCAAAACCTTTTTTTAATAATAGGTCATCTCATAATGGTAAAAATCTTTACTTCTCCTTACCAATTCAAATTTTAATGAATATTCATCCACCATTCTAACATTAAAAAAAAAAAAAAATCATTAAGGATGTTATTGTAATTTGAATTTTTTTTCTTTATTTTTTATTATGTGTTTAAACGCTTTTAAGAATATATTGTAATTTTTAAAATTAAAAAAAAAAAACATGTTTTTTAAAACATTTAAGCCCCGTTTGATAACCATTTGGTTTATTGTTTTTGGTTTTTCAAATTTAAGCATATTTTCTCTCAAATTTCCTACAATTTATTTCATTATTTCTACCATGTATACATATTTCCTTAAGAAAAGTAGGAGAAGACCAATCAACTTTTAAAAACAAAAAAAAGTAGCTTCCCAAAGTTTATTTTTGTTTTTAAAAGTTGGTTAGTATTCTCCTACTTTCTTAAAGAAAGATGGATAAATAATATAAAGGATGGAGTACAAAAAAAAGTAGCTTCCCAAAATTTATTTTTATTTTAGAATTTTGAAAATTGATCTCCTAGTTTTTTTTACAATGAACTTCATCTTTTTTATAAGTATTAATTTTCTTAGCAAATTGATATTAAAAAAAAAAAAAAAAAAAAAAAAAGCAAGCATTTTTAAGTTTTGAAAACATGCTTAATTATTTAAAACATATATAGAAAGTAGATTACATCACAAGAAAATTTATACATGAAATAGTATTTAGACTTATTGTCAAACAAAATATAGACTTCCTAGTAAAAAAAGTATACTTAATTTTTAAACATCAAAATGACTATCAAAGGTGTAACCTCCAAAACTGGTGAAGTGTACACACCATAAACCAAATGAACTACTAAGTTGCAAAACAACCATTATAAGGCTATTCAGGTAAGAAATCTCTACATTGGGTAGAAAAAAATTACTTCTACCCATAATGAAAAACTCGTTCTCTTAAGTTCGAATCTCCCTCCTCCCGATCGATCGGAAACAAAAAGTACTGAAAAGTTCATGATATCGTAAAGTTCTCTTCGCGGGTCTTAATCCTCACGCCAATTATACCTACAATCTTCGTTCATGCACTTATAAAATGTTGTAGCAGGTTCATCAGCTGATCTCAGTTGTATTTGTATGAATGCCGCCTTGCCAAACGAACAATTTGGACATGTTGCTACAGTATGGGACAAAAACAAAAGGCAATTTTTAGGAAGAAATAAACGAGGTCATACTAAAATTTCCATTTTTTCTGCAATATTGCACCTACATAGGCAAGAACATGAGACAGTTTATAATTGTTTCCATCATAAACCCACAAAACTGAAGCTAGAATATCAGATATGTTATTAGTTTTTTTTTTTTTTGATAATCATGAGAGGACATACCAGTTTATGCACGCCTTAACTATTTACATGACACATACCGCCCGACCCTACAACATTTTGATGTCAAAGAAACACGTAGAAAACTATTTCTTAGATAAGTGATCACCAAAGATTGAACTCATAATCTTTTAGATCTTTAATGCCCTCTGTTGAGATATGTCTTAAACTGTTTAATGCCCTATAATTACTTAGTCGGAGGTCTTGCTGTCCAACCGACGAGTGGGGGTCTCAGGGGCAAGACCCATGGTGGAGGCTCAAAGGCAACGCCCCCAACCTAGATGAAATATGTAATTAGGTTTTAGGTTTTCGTAGTTGGGCTTTTATGTAAGAAGGTTTATGAGGATGCACTATATAAGCTCTCTTAAAGCCCTAGCCCCATGAGATCGACATTCTGTATTCGAACTCTCTTGAACATAAACGTAGCTAACACACCGTTAGTAAACCACGTAAATTTTGGGGCAACCCAACAAGATATATTATTCGGTAAAATCCTATACAAACCAAAATCATCAAGCATTGTTTTCCAATACCGGGAACTCAAAAAACAAAGGTACAGTGAGCATTGGGCAAAGAGATGACAAGGATCTCAGAGTGAGAAGAACATATCACACACTAAGAGGGAGAGAGTGGAGTGAGGCATTCTAAGTGACAATCAATCAGTTGTACTAATTCCACCATGCCTACGTTCGCACAAAAAGTTATAATTTTCTTTAGGGTATGTATTCTTCCATATCATTGAATGCAGATTACTCGAACTAGGACCAATGGTATGAACTAAATCATTCATGAGAAATTTAACTACAAAAAACTATAGTAGGATCCAGAGGCCACAACCAAGAGTCATCTGCAGGCTCTAAAATAACTAGGGAAAGAAGATCAGATTGACTTAGATCATTCATTTAGGTTTCGATGCAGATGCAAGTCCTGCAGATGAGAACTATTCTAAGCCTGAGAAACCGTAATATTTGGGCTGGTACACAACAGAAGACGCAAGTCTCGTGAAGCAAGAGAGCTAATTTGTTAGAGACGATGAAGGTGGGATGCAACCCCATTACAAAGTGAGCGTGTTCTTACATTGGCTCGACTGGCCCTTAATAATTCCTCCAGCATTATCTTTCTGTGTTTATGCCATGGTATAGAGTTTTGACAACATTGAGATATACATCTGAACCTTCTTTTGGGAGGGTTAAATCGCCAAAGGTAGTAGCCATCTGATTACATGGAGCATCGTTACATATGCTTGCCAACGCCTAATAATTGGTAATGTTAGACAGGAATGTTTGGCTCTCCTTTGTAAGGGGTAAAGGGGTAGAAATCCTATTTTCTTTAGCACAAAAGTGTAAATAAAAATGGGAGAGATTACTATGGTTCGTTCATATTGGGTTGGTCTTATGCTATGGATAAAGACCCTTGGAAGGATGGGCTACTATCATATTTTTATAGGAAATGAAACAATTTCATTGATTTTTGAAAGTGTTACAGAATACCTATAGAAACAACTATAAGGAAGACAAAATCAAGTACAATGGCTGATCAATAGAACAATGATACATAGGAGAACGGATATTTCAAGCCAATACACCAATTTAAATAGATAAAGTTCTCGAGTTAGAAATCATGTGGTCTGACTTTGCACAAAGTTTTCTAGTTAAGTCCGTTAATTTAACTATGTTATCCAAAAAACAAAGCTTCCATTGATCCTCTATCTCAGTTGGTGTGTCTTTTGTAAGGGTTAAGCTAAGAAGAAGAGAAAAATCCAGTTAATGGTAACGTTGCAAAAAAAAGAATCTTCTGAGGTTTAGTTTTCATTCCAAGGGAGAAAAAGAATTGGGACCTTATCATTTTTATCTGGTTTAACACCAAATACGGATTTATCTGGTTTTTCTTTTCTCGAATCCATGAGGTATAAATTTAAATGAATACAAAAAATGAGCTATGCCAAAGTAAAAGTGAAAAAAATATACAAAGCCAGAAGGGAAAGGTGTATATACCTTCGGTTTGAGCTGCATTTTTCATATCGTCATTGGAGATTATTGGTTCTAATTCCTTTTTGAGCAAATGTTGCTTTCTTTTGATCTTTACCTGAATAGTAGAACAAAGAGAATGCAGTCCATAGAAATGGTTATCAAAAGGGGCGTAAAGAACTCGATCTATTACAAGTATAAAGAATTTTCAGCGTCACATACCCTGTTCTCCATGTAAGAAACATATGGACAACTGGGGCAAAAGAATCTAGCGGGTTTACCCATATTGGGCAACTCAAATTGCAGCATGTTCCCACAAGTTGGGCAAAACTCCATTACCTAGCTCCTCGATCGATCAACAATCTGATACATAATCCATTAACTCAACGGATACCATAAAATGAGAAATAAGAAATCGAAAAACGTTTGAAAATCGCTTTGCTCCGTTGACGAGGAATGTGTATAAGCAAAGCAACGCCATGGGAGAAGAAGAGCAAATGGTTTACTTACAGTGCGAGTGGAAATCGACGCCTAATTCTGAGGAGTGAGAGCGATAGACTCGTCGTTTGTCCTAAATTTAATATTTATATATATATTTTTAGAATTAAGTATTTTGCTAAAATATTTATTCAAGCAATGAGGCGCCTATTCCCTCCCTACCCTTTGTTAATTTAACCATATTGTTTTTAGAATCATTTGATTTTTTGTTATTCAAATTTAAGACTATAATAATTATACTATCATATATTTTTTGAAATTTGTTATGTATACCAATTTTAGGACTCTCTATTATAATTATAGCACATTTTTATCAAAGATTCGTTTATACCAAAATTCTAAGTGGATGAGTTCAATCGAACTCAATTAATAACTAGTGATTGAACTCAATCAGTTTATCAAGTAATTGAGCTCAACTGACTGAGTTCAATCACTAGTTATTGACTAGTTCGATTGAGTTAAATCACTCAGAATTTTAGTATATGTGCAATTATTTTCAATTTTGTGCTAGATGCAATTTTTTAGCTCATTCTTGTTATACATGAAAAATCCTCTATATTTTTTCTTACTTGTATACAAATTTCTCATCTATATTTGTAAGAACAAAACTAAAATTTAAAAATAAAATAAAAATAACATCCAAAAATTTGTTTTTGTATTTAAAAATGGATTACTTTTCACCTACTCAATCAAAAAAATAAAGATATATTTAAGAAGGACCTAAAAGGATAAAATATGATGAGGGTGTTGAATTGATTTTCAATCAAACAATTAAATTATTGTACTATTGTCAAAATGGTCAAAGACCTAATTATAATAGAGGAATATTTATATATGTGGCCTAATATAGACCATAATTTATTTAATTTTAAATTTAAAAAAAAAAAGAAGTAAACAAAAATAGGTCATATGAATCACATAACTGAGCATTATTTTATATATGATGCTCAGATATAATATAAATATTTCTCATTATAATATGCTCCAAAATATACTATGAATCAAATTTGTCTATAAAAAAAAATAACACAACAAATCTCATTTTCTTGCTCCACACTTTTAATTATTTTTCCTTCTGGTAAAAGAAAAAAACTTTTCCTAAAAAAAAAAAGAAACCCTTCGCGGTTGAGGCACAGGCCAGCATACTCTGCAATCTCGCTCACTTTCAGCTCGCCTGTAGGGTTCCTTCCCATCGATTCTCGAATCTTCATTGAACGATTCGAGAAATCGCTCCTAATTCTCTGTTCCTCCTCTCTCTCTCCATCATCTTCCTCTCTTTCAGTGAATGAAATTGCAATTTTCCCCTCTAATTTGGTCTTCTTTTGGATGTTTAACTTTGCAATTTCACCACATTGTTGTAATTCATGGCGGCAGGCTGAGGCTTCTTGGTGTCAAGGAAGGATTTCGCTATGGATGATGCTACCATGAAGGATTTCATGTCTAAGGACCATAGGAGTAAAGATGGTAGTGAGGGTATGAGTGCAAGGCCTGTGCATTTTTGTGAGCCAATTGCTGCAAGCCTTGGCGTCGACTATCCATTCCCTCCTCATCTCGAGTATGGTGCTCTTACTAATATTACTATTCTATGTTTCGTCTTACGTCTTGTATTATTAGTTGTAATTTTTGGGTATGAAACTTGTTAGTTGTAATTTTTGGCGAGGGACTTTCATGGTTGGAAAAGGTATGGAAAGGTTTTTGGCTGTTCTTTGAGGAAATGGTGAATTCAAGTTAAACGCATCCACGAGGAGAAATAGAGAAAGAATCCTTATTGGGCTCAATCATACTCTTTGCATCCATTTTGTGTTCTCTCGCTAAACTTCTTTTGTAATTGTTTTCTTGGATGGATTCATTTTTGTTAAAATACTATTTTACTGTGGGTTCTTCATTATCCATTGTTATTGATCTGATTGAAATTGTTTGTTCTTTACCAAGTTTTTGTGGGAGACAATTGTATTTGGTTGTTCATTCATTAAGATTTGGTAATTTTTTTTAAGGTATGCTTATCCTCCTCCAGATGGCAATATCCTTACCAACATCGTTAATGCCCTCATCGCTGTCCCTCGCTTTTATACCCAGGTTGTTGTTCATGTTCACAATTGAAATATAAGTTTAACCTATGGAAGCACATTTGAAGTGAATACTCACAACTTAGAATTGTAGGTGTTGCATTTAATGAACAAGATGAACATTCCAGCTCCTTTCCGATTGCCTCTACCCACTCCACCTCTCCCACCTCCCATTCCCGAACCACCGTCACTAACGTTGCCACCACTTCCTCCTCCTGTCACTCCAAGGCCTCAAGTAACAAATATGTCCAGTGATGAGTCAGAAATGGAGTCCTCAGAAGAGGTAAATTTCCCGGATCGATAAATTGAGGTTGCTCTTTGTGTACCTCTTGGTTTCTTGGTGGATATTATTGTTTTGATGATTTTGGCGGCATATTTAGATACTTAAGCATTGATGCAGTAATTATTTTTTGATATTTATGTAGCTAGATTTTCTTATAAGATTGATGTATGAAATTTACAAAAGAGATCCAAGATTTATGGTGATTACAAATGGCTTCACAACTAACTAAATGTGAAAAAAAATCTTAGTTGCATCATGTTCTTTAGTTTATATTTTAAATTTTTTAATAAAAATCCTCTTCTTAGTTTTCCTGTACAGTTCGATTTTATATTCTATTAATTTTTCGCTTACTATTTTAAGAAGGTATTTTCCCTTATGTTTTTGAAACCTGAGATATAATAATGTGCTCACCTCTTTGTCTTGGAACTTACTGGTTAATTGGATATAAATGTGTATCAGGATGTGGAAGGAAAATATAATTCAAGGGGAGTCTCAATAACTACTAGATCAGGAAGAAAGCGTTCTAGGCGTGAAACAATTGTAGGCCCTGGGATAGACAAAGATGTGGCTCATGAGGCTGTTGGGGTGAAACCTTCCACATTGGTCCCGAAAGAGATTCCGATGATAAAAAAGAAAAACCCAATGTTTGAGGTTTCTTTTATCATAGATGTAATTAATTGACTTATGATTTTATTTATATGATTCATTCAGATTCACTTGTGTAATTGTTGCAGTTTAAAATTGCCCCTAAAGTCGTTCATGGTGAAAAAGAGGATGGAAAGGAGGATACTACTAATAACGAGCTCGAAGAACCAGAGAAGGAAGCAACCAATCTTAAATCCTATGCAACACCTGAAGATTTAGAGAGAGGCAAATTGCCTCCGGAAGAAATTTTATCACTTCCAAAGTTTAAGGTAATACTGGTCCATGTGATTTTTCCATGCTGGAGTAGGAAACCAATGCATTTTATGTGTTGGTATATTGAAGCTCCATTTATTATTATTTTTTAACAAAAGTGACAAAAAAGAAATAGCTTTGAAGAAGGTTGAACATTTTTCTTAAATAAAAGCCTACCACATATGCTTATAAAAAAGGCTAACTACATAAGACATTTGACCATGATTACTAGCTGGTCCCTATTTGTTTTGAATTCATATTTTCATCAAAGATCGGCTCTTTGGGTTGTGCAACCTTATTTGCTTGTGAAATATTTGGCTTGAGAGAAATAGGAGGATTCTTGGAAGGGTTAAGTGTTTGTAGAGAGGTATGGATGGTCCACGACTGGGTTTAATAGCTCTCTTTGGTGTCTGTAACGAAATGAGCTTTGTGGTTAATTTTTGTCTCTTGTTAGCGAAGATGTGAGTCTTTAGATGCTTATCTTCTAAGTTTCTTGACAGCATTTGCAACATCAATAATCTTTCTTCTGTTGATGCTTGATGAGTTATTATTATTATTTTTGGATAAGAAACAGTTTCATACTCTGTTTGTTTTGTCATTCCTTTGGTTCTGCTTGCATTTTTTCTTTTTATGTTTCCTGAACTTTGTATCATTTTCATGTTCTTAATGATAATGAAAGTTTGTTTCCTTTTCAATAAATAAATAAATAGGGTTTGATTTTGAGCTGTAACTGTTACTTTTTAATTCTGCAAATGGGCTTTGTTGGTTTTTCTTATCCTACATCAATTAATTTTGGTTTCACTTCCCTGGTTTCGGGTTGGCCATATAGCTTCTTTCTTTCATAATTTACCATTTGAGTATGATGAAAATTTACGTGCAATAAAAATGATGTTGGAAATTTCATGGACATTGCAGAACTATACTGCTGGGAGTCCTACTTCGGTGCTGTATATGAAGAACTTAGCCAAAGATGTAGTGAATGATGACCTCTACTATATATTTGGTCAGTTTTTTCGCCCTAATTCAGACTGCGTGCATATATGGAAATACATGACACTGTTGATTCTTTTTTTTATTATTATTTTTTATTTATTTATTACGTCTCTTGCTCTCTCTTTCTCTCTCTTTATTTGTTATTTAATTTACCATGAGCTTTGTTATATCATTTTCGTCTCAATGTTTAGTCTTGATACTTGGGGATCAAATAATCTTTCAAGTCGTGGAAAATTATGGTACTCAAAGTTCAAATCATATTATTGTTATAGTACTTCAAATCATATTATTGTGAGAGTGGAAAATTATAGTACTTCAAATCATGTTTTAAATACGCATGCTTTTAAATTGTGTTTTGTAGGTACATTATTTGGAGGTATTGATGAGGCCAAATCAGCTCTTACTGTGAAGCTAATGCAGGTTAGGTATTGTCGTCAGATGTGTTCACTTTGATAAGAAGTGTTGGGATAACCAATAATTAAAATTTCTACTCGAAGCACATCTGCGAAGTTGTTGTCAGATGTGTATAGTTTGATAATAAAGGAATTCATAGAAAAAAAAGTCTTTTAGATGACCTAATAATGCGGTTCTCAAAATTGCATGAGTTGATTCTCAGAGGCTATACATCCTTGAGTGACAAACAAAATTTGATGGAAGTAAAATGTTGTCGACTCCTCTCTATCATTAAATGTCATTACTTTTAAAGGATGGAATGCACACTAGCATGCCCTAAAAGTTCGCAATATATAGAAACTAGTAAAACATAAGATCGTAAAGTTCAAATATTATGAAGGATGGAACACTGAAAATGAAGAGTTAAGGTTCCGTTTGATAACCATTTGGTTTTTGAAATTTAAGCCTATAATAACTATCTTACCATATGTTTTTTCTTACTTTGATATTTACCTCACTTATATTTGTAGAAACAAAACCAAAATTTGAAAACAAAAAAAGTAGCTTCTTTTTGTTTAGGCTTGTTCTTGTAACTAGTGCAGGGACTTCTTTTTTAGGCTTGTTTTTTTTTTTTTTTTTTTTTTTGTATAATCTTATATATTCTATATTTTTTCTTGAAAGCTCAGTTTCTCATAAATTTTTTTATCACTCTTTCTAACCATGCTCGGGAACATTTCTCTACAAGTTTGGTAACGATGAAGAGAGAAATAGTCCTGTTAACGTGAAAGTCTTAAAAAGATCCGAGTGTAATTTGACCATTTATCAAATGAATAGAGAAATTGTATCTAAATGTTTTGCAAAAAATGGAATCTAAATGCTGCAACTGCCAAGATAGTCTATTAAGAAAAACAAATGAAATTAACTACGGACTAGGTAATATGACCGATACTAACAAATAACAGTTTACATACCATAACCTGTCCACTTGGACGGTAATGTGGCTTCGATGTGCTTTTCTTATTACAATTCTTGGTTGAAAAGCTGAAAATAGTTATTAGTTGTCTGATTGTATTTAATCACAGACTCGGGGTTCTAAAATTTTCTTATTTTGAATTTCAGGAGGGAAGAATGAGGGGCCAAGCATTTGTAACATTTCCATCAGTTGAACTTGCACAACATGCTTTGGTACGTCAATTTTATCCATTTAATTTTTTTCATGAAGGATCACTTGACATATATAAGTCCTCTTGGCTGTCAAGGAATAACCAAAATTCCACTCAAATTGCGGAATTATGGAGTAACGATTCATTTTCAAATTAATTGCAATGTAATAAAAGAAAGCTAGAAGAGTCATGGAGCTAGTGTGATGGAGTACATATAGTGGTCTTTTTACATCTCTTAGTCAATCAATTTCATCACAAGTTCACATGACACCATAAAACGACTAATAATACGAAATCGGGATCTCTTGTAGGTCAATTATTTTGTGTAACCTAAGTACAAAAAAAACCCTAACGAAACTATTACCAGAAATGTTGTCATTGAGTAAATAAGAAGGTATGATCATAGTGACAAAAAGGGGAGTCTATGACTCCAAAATATCCCAGTATAAATGGTAGATACAATGAGAGAGTCAAGAGTTGGATGATTGTCCTTAAATATCCGGTTGTTTCTTTGTTAGTGATTTTTTTTTATATCCGTGACTATCCGGGCCAGCTTTCGCGCACCTCGACTAATGTCACGGGACATACCACCTGACCTTACAACATTTGGATGCCAAGGAATAAGTTACAAATATGTAATATGCGATATTGATTGTTTTGACAGAATCTAGTTCATGGTTTCGTATTCAAAGGCAAGCCAATGATTATCCAGTTTGGACGCAATCCAGGAGCTGCCAAGGGGAGTTAAACGTTGGCTCCTAGTACCTCTGAAGCCCTATAATATAAGCTTATGCTGGCCCTGAGAAAATTTCTAAGGTACTCAAATCACTCCTCCAATTCAGAGTTGGATATATTATTTTATTTAATAGACTCCACATCATTTTAAAATGTTGCAAATGTGTAAACAACAAAAGGAAGTAGGTATAGAAAAAAGTTTCTTAATTCTGCAGTACTAGAAAATTTTCCATCCTCAACAGGCATGCTAGCCAGCAAGTAAAGTAACATCTAACTCATGGTCTTTGTATTAATGCTGCGAGCTAAGTGGGCGCTTGATCGAAGGAGCCAACGTGGCGCTAGTGCAAGGTGGCCAACTTATATTGGTTGCTTGGTGTAATTTTGAGTTTAGGTTGAGTAGAGAGATGAAATGTTTTGTTAGACTTGAGTCAAGAATTTGAGTTGTATATATGTGTTCAGCTTGAGTAATATTAGTTAGGTGATAGTACTTAAACTGGGTTTAGTTTTTTTTTTTTTTTTTTTTCAATAACATTTGGAATTTTATATTGAGCATTCGAATTTGTAACCTCTTATACAATATGACAGCCTATCCTGGATTGAGTTGGATTGAGTTATTTTATGTTGTTTAGGTCATTTATTATAGAAGTGATGTTGATAACAAAGTTTATATCATTTTATTTAAAGCAATATTTGAAAGACTTAACAAATTATAATAATTATAACATATTACAAATTATAATAATTATAACATATTATTCAATTCAGCCTATCGGGTTGCAACTTATTTAGACTAAAATCAACCAAACAAATAGTGGATGATATTATTCTACTAAACTGTTGCATTTGTGAATTAAACTTTTGCTATCGTCTGAATTCTCTTGAATGCAACTGAATTGGATAACGAAATTCTTTTGATCACTACTGAATTGGACAACGAAATTAACTCCGATTATGTCACTTCTATATTTTCTAGCCAAAATTAAAATAACTTCAGTCTAATTAATAAGAATTCAACCAGTTTCATAAATCTAAATCAACCCAAATGACTACGTTTTAATAAAGTTGAATAGTGTAGGTTAATTAATAATTTACAAAACAGTTTTTTTGGTCCAAGAAATCAAACCGTATATCTTTTCAATGAAAAAAAGAAGAAAGAAATCAAACTGTATATTAAGATGGGTAGAACATGCCAACAAAAGCAGTAGCTCAAGTTACAGTAATGTACACGTAATGACTAAGACCTCTTAGGTTCGAGTCTTTCTCACTTTCAATTGTACTAAGTCGTACAAGATCTCAGTAGAACTATGTTACTTTTGGCCCATTTTCAATTGTTGTAATCTTAAAAAAAAAAAAAAAGATTGGGTTGAACACAAAAAAAAGATTGGTAGAACACAAAGAGAACCAGAACAATACTTTCGGTCAATCAAGAAGAAAAAATAAACTCAAAATGCATATGGTAACTAATGATAGAAATAAATTACTTTCAAGATGCCATAAGAATCTAAGAAGAATCAAGTATATATTATATGTGCAATTTGTGCAATATGTGCGAAGAAGAATTTACAAGTGCCATTATAAATACAAGTCATTGCTCACTTGACAAATATTGACGCCATTCTTCAGGGGTCCCCTTTCTCAGATTCAACATCTTAATTGCTGTACTGGTTAGAGGAATGGCAAGTATATCATATTCTTTAGGGGCCTGCAAAATTCAAGGTCAAAAGCAATAAGCCCGAACTAGATTCATTGAGACCCAATTGGTCAAAGAGAGCTTTGGAGTGCATAAGGTGATGGGTTCAATCCATGATGGTCACCTACCTAGGAATTAATTTCCTATGAGTTTCCTTGGCATCCAAATGTTGTAGGGTCAAGCAGTATGTCCCGTGACATTAGTCAAGGTACGTGAAAGCTGGCCCGAACAGTCATAGATATATATATGTAAAAAAAGATTCATTGAGACTAGGTCAAACATTATAATAGTTAAGTAGTAGCTCAACGGTATCAATGTACATTCAATAACTAAGAGGTCATGTATTCGAATCCCCATCCTAATTATTGTAATCTAAAAAATACATTATAATAGTGAAGCACAACCAGACGGATTTTCACCCACCCCAGCATTAAAAAAACAGACGGGAGAAAAGAAAATCAGAAGTTTCTTTCTACCAGAATATTTTAATTCAATTTCTCACTATAAAAAAAATACCTTGGGAGTCTTTTTCAGCTTCATATTTGCTTCTTCTACAGTTTTATGACCTTTCTTTGAATTGCATTTTACGCAGGCTGCGACCTGTTACAACATAAGAGATCGTAGAAAATAATGAAGATTTTGTTGGTAAGCATAATATCAAGTTCTTTCCAATCCCAATAACTATAATCAGAGAACAGTTTTTGAAATTTGATATATTTTTATGGCCTCAGAATTAACAATGTAGCAGCTGAATTGTTTAGACTAAATGAAGATTGATTGCCAATTTCTCTGTTTCGAGATCGGAATCGGTTTATCAATGATTGAAAATTCAGTTGAGCATTTGTAATCTAATATTAATATCTACTTACCAGATTTTCCCATGTCCATTCTCCTCCCCGGGATATGGGCAAAACATGATCAATGGTCAAACTCTCATGTGATGAACAATACCTGTAGATAAAAGACCCATTTGAGACAAATTATTAATAATAATGATAATAATAATATTAAAAAGCATAGCTCAACTGGTATACGAGAGTGTTATAACCACAAGGTGTATGGTTCGAGTCCCTCAACCTCTTTTGTACTAAAAAAATAAAATAATAATAGTAATTAAAGAAAAATAAGACAACATATTATAATTGTATCAGATGAAATTAATATTCACCTTTTACCATAAAATAATAAGAACTAAAGTAAAAGTAGCATGGTATGATATATGACCTAGAAACCATGAGATTACAGGTTCGGATCCTCCTCTCCACAAATGTTGTTGAATAAAAAGAAGAGTTAAAAATAATTGCAAAATATTTTCCATTCAGATCCTTGCAATATCATCCTTCATTTCAATATTAATAAACTAAAGACTAGTTAAACCTTCTTATTGAAAGTAGTGTTAAGAATTTAATAAAGCTTAAATCACTAAAACTGATCAAACTCAGTCAAGAACCTCCAAAGCCATTTAGATAATATGGCATCGTTTCAACAATTCAATGGAAGTTCGATTCTTAGTAAAAGAAGAAAGAAAAAAAAAAAAAAGAAAAAAAAAGAAAAAAAAAAAAGAAAAAAGGGTTCGCATCACAGAATTAGCAAAGCATCTCAAAATAATTTCTTCCATATCAATTTTAAATGACAAATTGGACAAAACTAGTCCGTGAATATTTTATCAACTTACTGACAAGTGTAATTGTCCCGATACAGGATGTTTTTACGACTCAAAGTGTTACTGACTCTTCTTCTCTTTACAACTTGCAATAAATGGGGAACCTGAAAAACGAGACGACAAAGTAAGTTCAAAGGCCTTTAACAAGAGAAAGATGTTGGGAAGCAAACGAGGGGAAAATCATGGGTATATAAATAAGTGATGACAACCATCTCCATTGATATGAGGCCTTTTGGGAGATGCCAAAAAACAAAGACATGAGGGTCTAGGCCCAAAGTGGACAATATCATATCAATATGGAGATTCGGGTAGAGTTGTCGTGCTTATCAAAGAATGAAAGTAAAAAAGATAAAAGCCTTGAACTTCTACTGGTTATGGAAATAAAGACCAATAACATGTAAATCCTATGAAAAAGAGCCCTTAAATGTACCAGTTACATGATCTATGCATACCCTTAAGACTGCTGGTATATTGAAGGATCCACTTGGAGAACTCACAGTCTGATCATAGTATTCCAATACATCAGCCTGGAAAAGCCAAAAAAAGGTTTGAGATAATGATATGTCAAAATATGCATTATTAACATTTATAGTAGACTCAAAATTACTTGATCAACTTCAATCAATTGATAGGACCAAACCATTATTTAAACCTTTTGAAGTCCGACATGAAGATTTAAAACTGTAATCTGTCTGCAAAGATATATAAATTGCAGAGAATGACAATTTAATACCAAAGTGTTTAGCCATTGCCATTTGGCTTTTCAGTCTTGTTAATTGAACAGACTTTCAGTATTTCCCTAACTAGGACTTCAAATTTTTCAAAAAGATGACACATTGCTCATCTTCTACACATCTCAATAAGAACTATAAAACCAATGAAATTTGCACATCTAGATGAACTATATATTATCTCTATTTCAAAAACATACTGCGTAAAAGAGATTATTCAAACCTTCTCCATGAACTCCAAACAGATAGCACGCTTCCAACAAACAACATTGACTGGTCTGAAGCAAGAAAATCAATAGTAAGAGATAATTTGCAATCCTTGCAAGTCATATAGAAAATATGGAGATATAAAAGTAATATGAAACAAGTACACACAAAACGTGGAGGTCGATGTATTCCATATACAGAAAATCGAGTAAAGAATACGTTTGACTAACTAGTAAGAAATGAACAAAATATGTTGAGAAAAAAGTACTAGAAAAAGAGTGGAGTTTGTTTGTGTCGGTTCGTTGTGGACTGACCTAGCGGTCAAAAGGCCTTTAAGTAACTAAGAGGTGACGGGTTCAATCCGCTATCTACCTGAGAATTAATTATCTATGAGTTTCCTTGATATCCAAATATCGTAAGATAAAATGGTATGACCTGTAGTTATGAGTAAATTGGCCAAAAAGTCACATATACCAAAAAACATAAAATAGGTAAAATGGAATGGCTATCTCTTTCCTAAGTCATACACTATACCAATTCCTAAAATTAGACTCAATTCATAAACCCGAAACTCCTGCTATTTATTATAACCATCCACCCAAACCAACTTTTTAAGGCTCCGTGTGACAATTATTTCTTTTTTTGTTTCTAGTTTTTAATTTTTTGTTTTTTGTTTTTTGTTTTAAAAAATAATTAATTTTATGTTTTTAAAAAATTAAAAATCAAAAAACATGTTTGATAACTGTTTTTTGTTTTCAAACATCACATTTTGCTTTGATTTTTTTTAGTTTTTTACTAGTTATTCTCGATTTTTTTCATACTTTTTTAAAAACAAAAATTCAGTTTATAAAAGATTCTTTTTTAAAAAATTTAAAAATAAAAACCAAACTTGTTTGAAAAAAAGTAAAAACAAAAAATAAAAAAAAGAAATAGTTATCAAACGAGCTTAAATAATCAAAATTATGTCACTAATAACATCTTAATAGCATTCGAATAAATCCCTAGAGATGTTTGTTTTTAGTATTTAACGAGCTATTATAAATGAGGTCAACCTCTCCATCAAAGTGAGCATCCAAACGAGGTGTTATTATAATTTCGAATTTTAATCGCTCAAAACAACTATAAGCACTCATACAATTACCCATCCAAACACTACAGTAATCGATGACAGGGTAAGCACATGAAACAAGAAA
Source organism: Sicyos baderoa (assembly GCA_037832685.1). Taxonomy (NCBI): domain Eukaryota; kingdom Viridiplantae; phylum Streptophyta; class Magnoliopsida; order Cucurbitales; family Cucurbitaceae; genus Sicyos; species Sicyos baderoa. Next base: position 8,777,585 of record JBBMEF010000018.1, on the reverse strand, counting down.
AACTCATCGATTTGTAAAAAGAAAAAACAACCTGTATGAAATATCCAAGACGAGACCTCTGAAGCAAGCCAGATCGTCACTCTCAAACTCGTAATCATAGTCAAGATCAACAATGGCGTCGTCGCCGCCATCCGCAGGATGCTGAGCGGATTTCCTCAAAGCTGAAGGCGAGGAGGAAGAAGAAGAAGAAGAAGAAGGGGAAAGTCCAGTGGAGGCGCCATACAGAGGGATTATTCTTCGCTTTAGGGTTCGTACTGGTCTGAGCTTGAACCTCGATCGATATTTCGGTTCTGAACCGAACGGAGCTCCGCCGTCTCCGTTGAGCAGCAGCTTAACACGGCTGTGTGCGGCGAATTGCGCCATTTGTGAGCTGAAATTGGCTCCTGCGAGCAGTCAATGGAGATCAAAATCGAGTTTGGTGGTTCATCGGATGAAGATATTGGAATTTGAAAGGAAGGAGAAAAGAGCATTATTACATGAACACGGAAATGTCCATCACCACATATTTTTCCCGCACGTTTCAACTTCATATCTTCATTTTCTACAAACTTTGTTGTTGTTTTTTAATTTTTTGTTCTTTTTTTTTTTCTAGTACATATCGGGACAAATATCGATTCTCGAAATTGATACTAATATTGAATTGGTTTACAATCAAACATGTAACGCTGATGATGAATTGATTTACAATCAAACATTTGAATCGAAATTTGTAATCTCTTTCTCCCAACTTGACTAAAAAAAACAATTCATATTTATTTGTTTATTTTTCATTTTAAAAAGTTTTCCTTCAAACCCCACCCAAATTAAAAGATTATTATTTTTCTTTCATCCCTTCCTGGCTTCGTATCGAAAATGTACCTTTAAATTTGTGGCTTGTTATGCACAAATTATGTAACCTTCATTTTATCTTAACCATCCAGCCCAATTGGTTATAGATGATTTTGGGGTACATAAGGTGATAAGTTCAAATTTCATGGTGGTCACAGTATACCTCGTGACATTAGTCGATGTGCGCTTGTGCACGCAAGCTGGCTCGGACAGTCACGGACATCAAAAAAAAAAAAAAAACCTTAATTTTATCTTGTTTACCATTAAATTTACTAGGATCTAAAACCATTGGCCATTGCTCATGAGTTGATGATTAGTTTGGTTTCATGCACATAATTGGAGAGAACAAGATCAATGTTTAACTTGTCTGATATATATAAGCGAGTTTGAATCCTCCATCCCTACGTATGTTGAAATAAAGAAAATACACAAATGTAGAAGAAAATGAAACAATAATGTCACCAACATCATATTCCTCATTCAAAATACAATGATGTGTACATAATCCTATGTACTTCGATCCATAAGTTGATTTACACATTTTTTTTCAAAAAAAAAAAAACTATTACATTATTGCAAATAACAAAAAAGAGTGAGGATTTAAATCCATCCCTTGACCACATTAAGTTGAGAACAATTATATTCTTCGAATACAAAAACAAATAATGTACCATATAATAGCTAGAAATCAACATAATGAAATATATCTCTAACGAGTTTGTAGCTTTGTGTACATAATCATTTGGAGCTCCCTTACACATTCTACCATTGTTGGCCTTTCGCTACTTTCTGTTCGAACACAACGTGAAGCTAAGTTTGCAAATATGGCTATGGAGCCCATTTTGTATGAGCTTCTACTCATTTCTCGATCTATCACCTTTCGCAACTTTTTACGATCGTTTAGAATATGGCGTACCTATAAAGACACGCATGATTAGATCACACATATTCGAAGAGAATGAGAAGAAAGATGATTCTTATTACAACCTTTTATTTTCTTCTCATAACCACTTTTTATTCTACTCATAACTATTTGTCACTTACATCATACTCACTATTTTATTTTCCTCATAATTATTTACTTCACGCCGAATATAAGTACAATCTCATAAGAACTAAATTGGTATTGATAAAGAAATAACATAAAATATACAAGATAACCTCAAATTTTAATAGGACTTGAAACCTCATAACCACTTTCAAACGTCTTTAATCTCAAAATTACCGTAGTATATTGGAATATCTTTCTTATCCCTCACTATCTCTATTTATAACCCAAAATCTCTAACATCTCTAACAAACTAGCTCTCTAGGCCCCGTTTAATAATCATATGGTTTTTTGTTTTTAATTTTTGAAAGTTGGGCATAGTTTTACTCAAGTGTCCATGTTTCCTACAATATATCCATCTTTCCTTAAGAAAGTATGTGAATACAAATTTTAAATTTCAAAAACTAAAAACAAAATAATTATCGAACGCGACCTAAATAAGTGTGCTTATATCCTTCATATTATTCACAAGTTTACTAAAACCAAAACCTATCACAATCCTCTTCATCCCAAAACAAATTATTATTCTTTCTTATATTCATTCTTTTTTATATATTTTTTTTTCATATTAATTCTCATTCTCTTTGTTGTTTATATATATGATTTTGGTTTGGTTTACCTGTATGACAAGGTTTTGATCACTTGGGCCTTGGTTCAAGTCCACTGCTCGGCGGCCCGTTAGGAGCTCAAGAAGAACCACTCCAAATGCATACACGTCACTTTGCACACTCAGCTTCCCTGTCTATTATATCAAACCAAACACTCCAATTAATTTGTTTCAAAATTACTATTTTTTAAATAATTTCAGTTTAAAATCTAATGAAAATTAAAAGTTTGGAGGTAAAAATGGAACTCTCAAATACTAAAGACACAAAATTGAACATAGTTTAGGTATTTGGTTCCATTTTATTTAAATTAGCAAAACTGACACCAACTTACTACATATATAAGTCACGCGGAAAAAATGAACATCTCCAAACTATACATATAAATAATTAATGCTTACCGAAGTATACTCAGGATCAAAGTATCCAAATGTGCCAAGGACTCTAGCTGTCACGTGTGATTCCTGTCCTTCTGGCATAAACTTTGCTAGTCCAAAATCCGATATCTATCAAACAAACAACAGAAAAAATGAAAAAAAAAAAAAAAAAAAAGGAAATAAAAGAGATTACATAAATCACCATCAAACTTTTTAAAAAAAATAAATATTTGTAAGTATTTGGATTAGTTTATGGCATCTCGATTATTTTCATGATACAATAATTAATCATTCATCATACAAGTTGACAAGAAAATTCGTAAGAAATTAATTTATAGCTAACTCATTTCATTTTAATTTGTGGGTTTTAAAATCCATACGAGAGCCAACTAGATGCATATGTTTTTTTCACATTGTGAGCATTTAGATCAACTTACAACTATATTTCTATTCTCATAAAACATATTGTCGACCATATGATATTTGATTGTCAAACTCGTTTGGGTATGTTTTTTTTTTTTTTTGTTAGTGTACCTTTGCATCGAAGTTGGAGTCAATAAGAATGTTAGTAGATTTGAAATCCCTATGGACAATAGGCATCCCAGCAGCCGAACTGGAATGGAGATAGGCCAATCCTTTTGCTGCCCCAAGTGCCACTTTCAGCCTCCCTCCCCAATCCATCTTTGCACCCAATTCTCCAATTCCTATATTATATTATATTTATATACACAAACAAACAATAAATCAAATTTCAACAACAAATTATGCAATATATATTGAAGATCAATTAAATGAGCAATTATTATTATTAATTATATAATATAGAGGAATTTGCATGTATATTATAATAAGGCAAAAAAATGGCATAAATAGCAACTTTTTGAAAATATTTGTAAATATATCAAAATCAGATTTATAGACTCCATCAATAGTGTCTGATAGACTCTATCAATATCATCTGATAGACTCCATCAATAGTGTCCGATAGATTTCATAAAAAAAACATTGCTATATTTACAATATTTTAAAAAGTTGCTATAACTCAAATGTAAAGTAGAAAATTTGCTATAGAGTGCAAATTCCCTATAATATACCATTTAAATGATCTTGTAAATTGCCTTTGAGCATATATTCATAAACAAGGAACCGATGCTTCCCATCCGCGCAATATCCGATCAATGTGACAAGATTTGGATGATCCAATCGGCTTAGAATGTCAACTTCCACTCGGAACTCACGCTCCCCTTCTGCTTCCTTAAATGGTGCCATTTCCATTTTCTTTATTGCTACAACCTTAGCATCATTGATTCACAAAATAAACTTGGTTTATTGGATTACTATGATCTACGATGTCTATGTTGGAAACGTGAGAATTCTTCCACAATTGTCAATTGATTTTGAAGTGAAATTTATATTATCTAATACAGTACTTAAAGCGAATATAGCTTCTAAAAAATATTACCTAGTTTGGTCATGTTGAGACTTTTTGTATTTAGGTATATTTATTTAGTTTTTATACTTCTATAAGTTTTTGATTTTTTTTTTTTTTTTTTGCATAGTTGGTTGATCTAATTTATGTACTATAAGAAGCTATACAACAATTTTTTTTTTACTCAGTCAATATACACTTGCAATATGATCTCTATAACATTTAAAATTTTGGATTTTAATGACTACAATTTAGATTTGAAAATAAAAGTCCATTTTGATGACTATATATATATATATATATATATATATATATATATATATATATATATTAAATTAAGCTTTCTAAACACTACATATACGTGTAGGGGTGAACATGGGTTGGATTGGATTGGG
>JBBMEF010000018.1:8737427-8772803 GCA_037832685.1 Sicyos baderoa | reverse complement strand
TTAAATAATAAATTAAATAAATTCCAAAATGATATTTTATGAATATTATATTAAAAAAAGTATTAAATATCTATTTTCTAAAAAAAAAAAAACATAACATCACTTTCCTTCCCATCTCACCAAACATCAATTTACTATCATATCACATCATTTTTTTTCTCTTCCCATCTCACAAAACACCAACTTACTATCACTTTTTTTCTCAACCTATCTCACCAAATACCAATTTATTTTTACTTCTCTTCCCTTCTCTTCCTTTCCCGCCCTAGCCAAACATGCCCTAAGTTCTTTCGGTTTACCTTGTTCTGTTAAAATCGATATTGTCCTTCAATTTTTAAGTCCAAAACTGCATTAAATTAAAAATGGAAAATAAAATAAAATAAATAATAATAGTAATAATAATGAACTCAAATGGGTTTCTTAAAATTAGAAGAAGAGAACTGGGTTTCACACTTTTTTTTGGAGTTACTTCTCAATAAAGTTCAAAATCTTATTTATAACCAATGTTTCTTTTTACCCTAAAAGAACTCTAAAGAGAGAAGGAATGTTAAATAAAAAAGAAGCAAAAGATTAGGGAAAGAAGAAAGAACTAAGAAGGAGAAAAAAAAAAGAAAAGAAAAAAAACCTCAGCCGACGCCGACCAAAATGAGCGAGTAGAAAATTTTAAACAACTCAAAATGAAACGAGAGAGAATTAGGGTTTTTGGGAATTATAGTACATAAATATATATTGAAAAGAGTTAGAATTTGGTTCATATGATTCGATAAAATCTAATTTTAAAATTTTAAAAACTAGAATTTAGTTTATATGATTCCATAAAATCTAAAAATTATTTCTTATTATTGGTAATTATCTTAAATTTTGTACTTTAAAATTAGTTATTTATGCCGAATTTTCTGTCCAATAAGTCACTCAATTCACATTACTACCATTAATTTTTTTTTTTTTTTTTATAGATTTCATTGAACTCTAAAACTAAATTTTTATTTGGAAAATTGTCTTAGATGGTCTAATTTTATAAAATAATTAAAAATTTAGACAAATTTGAAAATATTTAACATCTATAATTAAATATATAATATAAATAATACTCATCATACTGTGTATTATGTATTAGTTATTCAATATAAAAAATATTATTTTATACCGTACATATCTTAAATTTTAAATATTTTATTGATTTGGTCTGCAAAAACCCCTTTTGATTTTTAAAATTATAAAAATCAAATTCTAACTAGTTTTTTGAAAGATTAAACTAAAATTGGGACAAAACTTATAATTTACTTCTAAAAAACAAATTATCCAAAAATGAACCAAATAAAATTGACCATTTTCAAATCGCGTATAAAACATTCATTCTTTCTTCCTCTGGCGCGCGTAGTCACAAAACTGACGTTGGTGGAGAAAGCAATCAGCGAGAGAAAACTGGTAAGAGAATTTCGAATCCTTCATAACATTGTTCATTTCGATCTTGCTGTTCTTCATTCATGTATGCAATTACTTCAAGTTTTCTTACAATCCGATCATCAAAGTTCAATAAAACCGTCACCGGAATCAATTTCACTGAGAAAGATCTTGACGACGAACAGTTTAGAATCGATTCTTTGCGAAACCTCCTAGAGTTTTCGCCACTTTTCTGATCGTTGTACTGGAAAGTTCCTCGTTGCGTAGCTTTTTATTGTTCATTTCTAATCGTATAGCGGTGCCGATTTTAAGCTAACATTGTGAAAAGAAAATTGCTGGATGTGTTGCTCGTCCTTGTTGCTTTGCTGTTAAGACGAATTTTAAGGTCTATGGATGTGTGTAACATTACGTTTGAGGAATTCTAAAAAAAAAAAAAAAACATTACGTTTGAGGATCTCACTGGAATTTTTTTTCTGATTTGAACTTTTTGTACTTCTATTTTAGATGGTTAACTATTAAGAAGTGTTTGGATAAGGAGTTAGTTTGAAGAGTTATTTTGAGTAGTTAGAAAATTGAGGTTTTTGCTATAGCTCATTTGGATGTAATATTTTTGTAGAGGAGTTAGAAACAATAACTTGTTTGGATATGAATTTGAAATGACGAGTTATCTTGAGTAGTTAAAAATTCATGATTAGAAATGAGTTATTTTGAGGAGTTGGAAATGAATTATTAGATTTTTTTTTTGATATCCGTGACGGTCCGGGCCAGCATCAAGGAAACATCTAGGAAATTAATTCCTAGGTAGGTGGCCACTACGGGGTTTGAACCCATCACCTTATGCTCCCCAAGGCCCCCTTTGACTAATTGAGCCATCCCATGATGGTTTGAATTATTAGAAATGAGTGGTTAGAAATGACGAGTTATTTTGAGTAGTTGCAAAACTCGTTTGGATGTAATTTTTTTTTGGAGAGTAGTTAGTAAATGATATTCTAATTCCTCCTTAAATTTGACAAATAAACACCCCCTTAGAGGCTTACTTCTGCTCATTCAGTTACTAATTCGGTTTACTAAGCGTTTAATCAATATTCTTCTTGTCGTATGAGTATCCTTCTATGTAAAATTCGCAGCGGCGAATCCTTAAATGAAGTTGTTAGGTTCTTCTCATTATACGAACATGTTTTTTGTATAAATAAATTCTCACTTTGCTGCAGTTGATTGGTAACAGTTGCACATTTGGAATGGAAAGCAAGGCTTCTGAATTTACTGGCAAACGCATGAAATTAGCTGTATGTTTATTATATTTTCTATGTAGTTATGTACAAATGCAAATGAAAATGAGATCTTCAACAAATTTCCATTTTCTCAGATGGAAGAGCAGGAAAAGGATGCAATCATGTCCAACATTTCAGAAAATGAGCAGAATGAGACGGACATTAGAGGATCTGAGGAGATGGAATCCACTATAGCTCGTCTACTAGATAAGATCGAAAACTTCACACAACTGGTAGGTGGTGGCTACGTCCATTTTTTATTAAATAGTATGAAGTTCTATCTAAAAACGAATTGATAATGAGAAGAGTAACTCACGTATTTTATAAATGCTACGAGGTCTTCCAACTTTTTCAATGTGAGATCCTCAATATGCCCCCTCAAGATGGTGCCTGCCTATTTGAGTTCACCAATCTTTTATCGGATCTCAATTTCATTGTTACTAGACTGAATGCCCGTTTGAGTTTAATAGACATTGATATCATATTAGATAGTATGTGCTTTCATCTTAAAACCATTTGGTAACTAGAGGATATCTTATAAATGTTACGAGCTCTTTCACCTGTTCAATCTATTCTTGTGGGACATAAATATGAGTTTGGATGATGGGAAGTAGCTGAAACTTGAGTTATATTTGCAACAATATGTTTACATTCAAGTTTTTGTTTGGCTGCAAATATTTTCTGCTTATCTACATTACATTTTTGTTGATGAAGGTGTCTGAACTCCTGGAGTCAGGAAAGACTATTTTCAAAGATCTAAGCAACGAATTTGAAGAGCGAATTATAGCGTGAGTTGAAATTTGAATATATAGCCTCAAACATTTTTGTTTGAGAACTATTTTCTGAACTTGTTCTTTCTTTCATTCTTTCCAGCATTCACAAGGATCATGTTGAAAAATGGCAACACGAGATCAAAGAGCTGCGGTCGCTTGATTCATCAAATGAAGAAACCAGTACCATTTTATGCAATGCTCGAAATTTACTTCAGAATGGTCATATCCAGTTTTGAAGGTAAATTCGAACAGAACTATTTTCTTCCAGCTTTGTTACTTAAAAATTGATCCAAACCCATGATTTGTCAATATCTTTCACTTTCAGAAAAATTAAGCTGAAGTTGTAAATAAGATTGCTGGTTGATGTTGTTGTTTTTCTTGGACTGTTGACATGGTCACTCTGTTTTTCAGTTGATACTTATTAGATGGTTTGACTTTCAATATTTTTGTTACTGCATATGAAACAAATTACCTATAGTTTCTTCCACTTTTGTATATAATAGAAGCAAAAGTAAACAGCTGGTTAGTTTAGGGCCATCTTGTCATGAAAGTGTTTTATTTCTCTCTAATGGGGGGTTTGGGGCAAGATGATTATCATTATTGGTGGATAATAATTGTTGGTGGTACTCATGGTTTGTGTTTGAAATTCAGATATTGGTTAGGGTAAAACCATTTTTATGTATTTGAAGTATAGATAATGATTAGGGGATAATTATTATTTGTGTTTGAGAGTAAAGTAATGGCTAGAGGGAAAAGTTCGAATAATTATGGATAAAGATGAGTACTTCATTACTCGGATACTAATTGTTGGTGGCTCAAACAATGAGATGCTATCCATTAGCATTCTTCCCCGTTTGTTGTTAGAGGACAAAAGGTCCCCTAATTTTTAAGAATGTCTTTTTTAGTAATGGTAAAATTCTTTGTTGTTTTTCCGATCTTAAATTTGGGATAGGCACGAATTCCTTAAATATGTAGTGAGACCAACTATTAAGTTAAATGACTACATGAAGACTTCGACTTTTTGATCATTTTAAAAAATGTTGTCGAAGTCATGTTATCAAAGCCATAAAACAAAGTGTCTCGGGATTTACACTTGCCTAGGATTGTATCTTATCTTAATTCTAAAATGTACTTCCTCATGAATACCATTTTTAAAACTTTTATTTTTTTGATAGTTTATTTAGTTCTATGAATTTTCTGATGCTAATATGAATGGTGTTCAATTCTATTACTATAAACTATTGAATTATAAATAAATAATTAGAAGATTCAAATTTATGACTTATAAATATATATATGATTTTATAGTAGTTAGTTTATACCATATTATTAAGCAATATTTAAACGACTTGGAAAAAAATGTATAATTATAAATAATGCAAGTAAATATATATATATATATATATATATATATTCACGAGGGATTGTTTAATCCATTCAATACATTCATTAGGGTAATTGTTTAAGCAAAATCTCTTTTGTATTTTTGTTTTCTAAAAAAGATTTCAGTATTTACTTTAAATGAAAAAAAAGACTTTGAATGATTAATAAAATAATTCCCAAAACATGTAATAAAAAATAAAAACAAATTTATAAACAAATAGAATCACTTTCAATGCTGTCCAATCAAACAAATTTATCATTTAAAATACTTTTGAGGAAAATGTAAAATATGATAAAATTTTATTAATCTCAATTGAAGTATACGCAAACTCATCTAGATAGTCGCAAATAAAAATAAAATAATAATAATAATAAGTTTATTAATCTTTAGTTTTGCTTTTTTAAACAACTCTAATTCTGTTTTCGGTCCTCTCCTCTCCGGACCCCTAAATCCAATCACCCCTTATCGATTAGTTAAGTTAACTTACGCCTTTTCTTTTTCAATACTAAAGCTATCACAAATCTAAAAGTTGTGACTAGTTCAATAGATTTACTTTTTGATAACTTGAGAATCAAAGTTCTCTATATCCATCTCAAGGCTCGAACTTGAAAGACAAGGCACGAGTTTACAAGTTTACCTATAACTTCTGCGGTGTCTTCAAACCTCTAGCAACCAGGCTATCTCTTAGAGGCCAATAGACCAGTTTGCCGATTAAAATGGTAATGAACTAAAAAGAAGTTAAAATAACTGCATTTTTATCCTCAAAATCAAGTGGTATATATTATCAATTAGTAGTGATTAGTGGAACACAAATAGAACCAACACTACTTAGAATCAATCAAGAATAAAAAAATAACTGAGAAAATGCTCATGGGAACTAATGATAGAATAAAGAGAAGGATTTGAGTGAACCCCGAGTAGCACCCTCACCATGATATCCCCCATATGGCACATTTGGTGCCACACATCTCATCTCTCTTTTTCTACTTTATATTTATTATAAAAAAAAATTAAAAGAAAAAAGAAGATGTGTAGCTCTAAATGAAAGGTATCACGGTGGGGATGCTAACCCGGGGTGCACCCAAATTGCCCTCTAGAATAAATTACTTTAAATGTGCCATAAGAGTCTAAGAAGAACCAAGTAAGTATACATGATATGTGCAATATGTACAAATAGGAATTTTTACAAGTGATATTATGAATGTGCAAGTCAGTCATTGCTCACTTGATAGATATTGGTGCCATTCTTCAGGGGTCCCCTTTCTCAGTTTCAACATCTTTATTGCAGTACTTGTTAGAGGAATGGCAAGTATATCATAATCTTTTGGGGCCTACAAAAGTCAAGGTCAAAATCGATAAGACCAGATTAAATTTAATAGGTTAAAATACCATTTTGGTCTTATATTCTAAGGTTTGTTTCATATGTCCAATTTTAATCTTAGACTTTTATGTTTGTTCCATTTTGGTTCTTGAACTTTCATATATCCAATTTTAGTTTCTTGATTATGAAGCTTTTCCATTTTGGTCTTGGACATTCATATATCCAATTTTAGTTATTGAACTTTAAAAACGGTTCAAAATTGATCCCTACGGTAAGAGAGAAGAGTCGACAAACTTCTCTACATTGTAGGGATCAATTTAGAACTTTTTTGAAAATAGATGGACCAAAATTAGACATTTTGAAATTCAAAGACAAAAATGAAGCAATTTTCATGTGCTAAAATTAGACATTTAAATATCGAGGGACCAAAACAAAAGAAGCCGCCCGACAGATATTCAGAAGTTTCTTCCTGTCATAAGATTACCTTGGGAGTCTTTTTCAGCTTCATATTTGCTTCTTCTACAGTTTTTTGACCTTTCTTTGAATTGCATTTCATGCAGGCAGCAACCTGTTACAACATACCAGATTATAGAAAACAGTAAACACTGAACCAATTTCGTAAATCTAAGAGTTTTTGGTAAGCATCCAGAGCCACTCCTTTCCGCAAGTCCCATTTTCCGACCATCCAATCCTCAATAACTATAACTAGAAAACAGTGTTTTGAAGTTTTTTTTTTTTTTTTGATATCCATAACTGTCCGGGCCAGCTTTCGGGCACCTCGACTAATGTCACGGGACATACCGCCGGACACTACAACATTTGGATGCCAAGGAAACCTGTAGAAAATTAATTCCTAGGTAGGTGGCCACCATGGATTGAACCCATCACCTTATGCACTCTAAGACCATCTTTGACCAATTGAGCCACTCCATGATGGTTAGTTTATATATATATGGTCTCAGGATAAAAAATATAGCAGTTGAACTTTGCAGATTCAAATGAAAATTTCTTTGCCAGTTTGTCCTTTCTACTCCTGTTATTAGGTAGGTTTTGGTGTTCAATTTTATTACCAAGAAAATCTCTGAACCTCTCTGTTTGGAATCAGGATCATTCTTTTGATGATTGAAAATTCAGTCGAAGAATGTTATGACAGAAATGAATATCAACGAATAAAGAATAAAAAACAAGAAGACCAACACAAATTAACGTGGTTTACTAAAGGTATGTTAGCGACGTCCACGAAATACGGATTTTGGAGTGTCAAATAGCTGTTTCAAGACATTTCAACCTACCATTTGCAATCTAACATTAGTAAAGTATCTACTGGATAACTCACCAGATTTTCCCATGTCCATTCTCCACCTCGGGATATGGGCAAAACATGGTCAATGGTCAAACTCTCATGTGATGAACAATATCTGTTGATAAAAGACAATTTGAGGCAACAAAAAAAAACAAAATAAGATAAATAAGACCGAATACAAAGATTGAATTGCACCCTTTGCGAGAAAAGAATAATAATTATAAAAGAATCTTCCTCATGAATGTAGGGTTAAGAATTTAGTAGCACGTAAATCTACAAAAACTGATAAAACTCAGTTAAGATCTTCCAAAGCCATTTTTATAACAAGGCTTCGTTTCTACACTTCAAGTTGGCAACACCCAAATCTCCATATTCAAAAGCCAAAGAAACCAATTTATAAAACGAGCTGATGACGATTTAGTTAGCTATTAAAAAACGGAGACATCCATGATGACCACTACCTAGGAATTAATTTCCTACGAGTTCCCTTGACATCCAAGGTGCGCGCAAGCTGACCCGGACAATCACGGATATAAAAAAAAAAAAAAAAATCAACTTACTGACAAGTGTAATTGTCTCGATAAAGAATGTTTTTACGACTCAAAGAGTTCTTGATTCTTCTTCTCTTTACAACTTGCAATAAATGGGGAACCTGCAAGGAGGGACACTATAGTTAGGCCAACAAAGCATTAAGCTCAACTGACTTAATGTATGACCCGATAATCAAGAGTTATGAGCTCAAATTTCCACCCAAATATTATTGAATTCATAAAAAAAAAACAAAAAAAAACTATAGTTAGTTCAAAGGCCTTCAACAAGGAAAAGATTCAAGTCCAAATGTTAAGTCAGGTTTGTACTTCTCCCAGTTATGGAAACCCATGAATGAACCAGTTACATGGTTTATGCATACCCTTAAGACTGCTGGTATGTAAAAGGATCCACTTGGAGAACTCACAGTCTGGTCATAGTATTCCAATACATCAGCCTGGAAAAGCCAAAAAGGATTGAGACAAAGACATCAGAACACTCTCGTAAATTCGACAGACTTTCTCTATTTTCCTAAACATGACTTCAAAAATGTAAAAAAGATAGAAATTTCTCATCTTCTAGGCATGTTTTCAGTAAGAACCGTAGAGCCAATGAAATTGGCATATTAAGAACAACATATTTTCACTATCTTTACACATACTACATAAAAGAGATTAGTCGAACCTTCTCCGTAAACTCCAAACAAATAGCACGCTTCCAACAAACAACGTTGACTGGCCTGAAACAAGGAAATCAATAGCAAAAGATAAATTTCAATCGTTTCGGGTCATACAAGTAATATGGAGATATATGAACACAAAAAGGGGTCAATCCATTCCCCATACAGAAATCAAGTCATGTATATGTTTGACTAACTAGTGGGAACTGAACGAAAAATCTTGAGCAAAAAGTAACGAAAATGAAGTTTTGTTAGTGTTAGTTCACTCTCCAGTGCATGGTACCCAGATCTCCACATTGTTATGATATTGCCCACTTTAAACATACACCTTCATGACTTTACTTTTAGTTTCACCAAGGTCGCATGCCAATGTAGGTGGTTGTCATCACCAGTGTTTTCAAGGCCATCGCCTAACGCTCTCCCTTGCCTATGGTCATCGCCTTGCACATAGGCAACTATTGCGCCTCTAAAAAAACCAAGGCAAGCTTCTTCAATCAGTCCCTCACCATTTTGTGCCTCGCATCGCCTTCACCTCAGGCCAAGGCGTGCGCCAAGTTTTATTTATTTATCAATATGCTAACTTAATATCCACAAAATAACCTAGAATTAGCTCATAAAGAAATCTAACAACCATGCGAAGTCTTTATTAAGGATACTAAATTTGCATTTTAAAGGTTTTTTTTACTATTAGACTACTCATGATAGTTCGTGATGCTTGATTCTTAAACTCCAAACTCCAACCATCATGAGTTGGCTTATTAATTAAGAAGATTTTGAAGAACTAAAAGATTTTGTACTCAGTCCATGATGGTCAACTACCTATAAATTAATTCCCCTATTGTTTCCCTGACAAACAAATGTTGTAAGGTCAGTCTTTGTTACATGAGAAAAGTCGAGGTATGTGTAAATTGACACGGACACTCACCGATTGCAAAAAGAAAAAACACTCCAAACTCCCCCTATTAATAGCCATCCACTCTAACTAACTTCCTAACTTTGTAACCACATGCCAAATACCAATTATCGAGATCGAACCTGTGACCATGTTGTTGAATTGTTAGACCATTCGGCCATCGTGACATTTATAACTAACTTCCTAACTAAACACAGTTATGCCACTACAACCAACAATTTCCCTATCAACACTCTAACAGAAAACAACTACTTAACAGAGCACATCACTCAATTAAAACCAACAATAACCTGTAAGAAATATCCAATACAAGCCCTCTAAAGCAAGCAAGATCGTCACTCTCAAACTCATAATCATACTCGAGATCAACAACGCCATCGCCACCAACACCGCCCTCACCGCCAACACCAACACCAACACCGATCTCCACACCATGCTGAGCGGATTTCCTCAAAGATGATGAAGAAGGGGAAGAAAGTCCGGCACAAGGCAAATGGATTCTCCGCTTTAGGGTTCGAACCGATCCGAGCTTGAATCTCCGTCGATCTTTCGGTTCCGAACCGAATGGAACTCCGTCTCCGTTGAGCAGCACCTTGACCCGGCTGTGCGCGGTGAATTGGGCCATTTCTGAGCTGAAATTTGCTCCGGCGAGCAGAAAATGGAGAAATTAAACCCTAGATGTTGAAAGGAACATTCCTGCACATTTCACATTTGGGTTGCAAAAATTTCTTTATCGGTTTTCAAAAAAAAGGGGGGAAATTACAAAGCCTTATCCATAAACATTGGAGTCTACTTTGTCGCCTAATCAACTGCCACGTGCATGTAGCCCAGATTTTTTTTTCTTCTTTTGGTTATAAATCAGTTTTGTCCTCCAACGGTCTTGTTCTTGTTTTTTTTTTCAATCCTAGCTGATCATTTATGCTATTTAGTTGAAGATATATGTTTTAGGTATGTTCTGTCCGGACCAGTTTGCACGCACCTCAATTAATGTTACTTGATACAACATTTGGATGGTGATGTAGTAAAGAAGCAATTAGCGAATGTGGATAGAAACAAGTAAGATTTAACGTGTGCGTTTTGTTTAGAAGTTTTTTATTATCTTTTATTTTTTATATCCAGTTTGTTTGAGCCAGCTTGCGTGCACGTCGACTAATGTCATGAGGCATACCACTTGACCCTACAACATTTGTATGTCAATGAAACTCGTAGGAAATTAATTCATAGGTGGTCTCTGTAGATTGAACTTATCACCTTAAACACCTCAGAGCCTTCATTGACCACTTGAACCACCCATGATGGTTTAGAAGTTTAACATTGAACTTGTCCTTAAGTGGTGGAACAAGTGGTTGAAGACTTGGATTTTGAAAGTGTGCTCCTCTCAAGATTCCAGGTTCGAGACTCACTTGTGACATTAATTTGTAGACACCTCTCGTGTCTTCATTCCTTCGATGTCTCCCGGTGCTTGGCCTAGTGACAAGCATGGTTACCCAGGGTATAGTGGAGCTAATCTTCAATTCCCCGGTTTAAAAAAAGAAAGTTTAAGATTGAACTTGGGTTCTGTTTAGAAGTTGTTTTTAACCAAAGAATTTGATTGAACAAGTCAAGTCTTTACGGTGATTTTGAGTTAATGCTTTGTTCAAAGTTGCAACCTAACATTGGACTGTGAGCATTAACTTCGCTGGATCAAAATATGAGTTATAACCGATAACTACATCAACCTACCCGCATTCAAGAGCTATAGGGTCAAAAATGAAAAGGGCGAATCCAAAAAAGTTGGCTTTTTTTCTTGGTTTTGTGAAGAAAGGAAGGATCAAGTTGTGTGCTTGATAACATGGGGGCGATCGTGTCGGTATCAGCTCTTCAAATGCTCCTATTTTACTTGGCCTCTTCTTATACCGATCCCAAAGATTGTAAGATTGTCTATTTAACGTTATCCTGTTTTTGTTTTTGTTTGTTTTTATGCTTTTGTGTCCCACTGTATTGAATTATCAGTTGTGTTAGGTTAATTAGGGGTTATGGTTTGGTTGATGGTGTTGTTGTCTATGAAGATGAAGTTGGAAGTTCAAGTGTGAAGATTAGGGATGTGATGGATGGATGGTGGATACTAGAAGTTTGATCTTATTCGCTCTTTGTTTTTTGTTTTTTGTTTCCTTAATCTCCCTTTGGATTCAATGGTCTCGATTTCTTTTCAAGAGTTTGCTGCTATAGAACTCAACAATTACGCCGACATGTTCAACACTATACTTCGATTATGCTCTTCGAAAAGGAACATCGGGGTATTAGAAAGTTCATGTTCACACTTTCTAATGTATTAGGTCTCCACTCTTTCTGATGGGGGATCCTAACACGAGGGAGGAGAGGGTAACACGAGGGAGGAGAGGGATAGAATATGGAATAAGAAGTACTAGACTACCTTTTGGTTGATCTCCTCTCTTTTGTGCTCCACCATATTGAATTATCACTTTTTAGTTCAGCTAGCTTATGGTTTGTTTATTCTTTTGAAATTAGCATTTGGGTTAGCAGCAGATTTGACTTCAGATTAGAACTTCTTTTGCTTTAGTTGCTATGTGTGCAATTTGTTAGAATGGTTGTTTAGAAACTAATGGCAGGTTTAGTATTGGTTTTGAAATGGTTAAAATTGTTTTTGTCATGTTCAAAAATACTCGAAAAGATGTGTTTAATCATTCAAAATCAACTTAATGTTTGATCTCTCACTTCTATTCACAATTTTCATAGCACAACAATTGATTTTGAGTGATTAAGAACATGTTTTGGAGTAAATTTAAATACGAAAAAAAGTAATTTTAACTATTTCAAAATCAATCACAAACATGCCACCAGGGTGTTACATTAATGAAGTAGATTTTGGCTGCATTTTATCGTTAACAATGTCAAAAGACTGAGATAGATTGAGATTGGGTCCTATATAAGCTTCATGCTCATGTTGTTGGTGCAGTTGCAGTGCTTCAATCCTTGAAAGATGGATGGCAAAATACACCGCCGAGCTGGGGAACATCAAACGATCCCTGTCTATCGCCTTGGGAAGGAGTGACTTGCACCAATTCAAGAGTAACTTCATTGTAAATATCAATTAAACAACATTTCTCTTCTAGTTTTACTCACTTCTTATCAATACTTGTACAAGGTTTCAATTCTGTTCCTTTTACTTTCAAGTATTTTGGTTTAACCCACTCACTCACTATGTATGCTAACCTCTTTAGGAAATTATCCAATATGGGCTTAAAAGGTAAACTTGGTGGTGACATTGGGGGCCTTACTGAACTGAGATCATTGTGAGTTGCATCAATCTCTTTGTGGTTGAGTATTTAGGATTAAGAGCATGTAACATTTTACAATATGTGAATTCTAAGTTTCTAACCATAAGAAAAGTTTCTGTCTTCTAGATTAGGAAGCAATCTCATATTTGTTAATTGAGATTCTTGAATTTATAAATGGTGTCATTTGCAGGGACCTTTCATCCAATCGAGATCTCACTGGTTCGATCTCTCGGGCGCTAGGAGATTTGTTGAATTTGGATATCTTGTAAACAGCTCTAACCAAACAAATTTGATCCCATTTAATTTTTATGCTTGTGTTTTTCTAGTGTTGAGATAGTTTTTTTCATCTTAAATTTTCAACTTTCAGGATCCTTTCTGCCTGTGGATTTAGTGGTAATATTCCAGAAGAATTGGGCAATCTTGCTGAGCTAACTTTCTTGTGAGATAAAAGTTTATTGATAATCAAAACAAGGATCCTGTTTGTTTTTTTTTTTCTTTTTTCTTTTTTCAAGTAGATTTCTCATCCTTCTCAGGTCTTTACTTTCCAACAATTTCACTGGTCCCATACCACCAACTCTGGGAAAACTCTCCAAACTCTATTGGCTAGACCTGGCAGATAATCAGTTGACTGGTGTTCTACCAGTTTCTACTTCCGAATCTCCGGGTTTGGATCTACTTTTCGCGGCTAAACATTTGTGAGTATTGTTTTTTCCAAGCAAACAAGTGTGAAAAGGATAGAAAATATACCTACAAAATTAAATGTCTCTCCACCCCAAGAACTTCAAAATTAAAACATGACTTTGTGATTACAGCCATTTCAGCAAAAATCAGTTCTCAGGTCCCATTTCACCTAAACTTTTCAGCTCGAAGATCGCATTATTACACATGTAAGTGGATATCAACCCAAGAACTCTGTTTAATCATATTTTGTCCCAAAGCTTACTCAGTTCTTTCATCAGATTATTTGACCAAAACAAATTTTCTGGAAGTATCCCACAAACATTGGGACTTGTTAAGACCCTTGAGGTTCTGTGAGTATAACCTACCAGCCTTGCCTTTAGTGTACAATTTTATTTCATTTCATTTCTCTCTCCAACTTACTGAAGTTGTTCAAATATGTAACAGTCGACTTGATCGGAATTCTTTGACTGGAAATGTCCCATTCAATCTAAACGACCTAACAAATGTGTTTGACTTGTGAGTACTCGCCATGTAAAAATCATACTATTGTTTCCTTTGTGCCCTTATATGGGTAGTTAATCAACTTCCTTTTCGATCCACACTAACGCGTTCTTCTTTCAGGAATTTAGCCAACAACAAGCTAACAGGTCCACTGCCGAACTTAACTCAAATGAGTTCGCTGAATTCTGTGTAAGCATATGGCAAGGATCTAACATTTCCATTTTGTTCTTCTTATACTAGTTCACTTAACTAGTGAAGTTTGTCTTTATAGGGACCTTAGTAACAACTCATTTGAATCATCAGCAGCCCCGGAATGGTTCTCAAATCTACAATCTCTCACCAGTTTGTAAGTTCTTACATCACATGTAAAACTAAACATCTCGTATGTTCTCTAACAATTCTAATAAGTGAGTAAACTATTATGGAGTAACCTAGTGGTTAAGAGGGGTCTTGAAAAACTAAGAGGTGATGACCAATGGGTTCAATCCATGGTAGCCACCTAATTAGGAATTAATTTCCTATAGGTTTCCTTGACTTTCAAATGTTGTAAGGTCAAGCGGTATGTCTTGTGACATTAGTCAAGGTGCGCGAAAGCTAACCCGTACAGTCACACACACACACATATATATATGTCGAGTTGTGTTAAACCACCAATCAATCCAAAAGCCTAAGCTTATGGATTGGGGTAAATTTAATTATATCAACCAACAATATATATATAGCATTCTAATAAAGCAAGTAGTGGTTTTGTCAAGTTTTTGAAATTTTGACATCAAATGGTTTCAGGATTGTTGAATATGGGTCACTACAAGGATATTTGCCAGCAGGAATCTTTAGCTTACCACACATACAACTAATGTAAGCTTCATTTTGAACATTAAGGTTGAATTCTGAATTGCAACAAATAATTTAATACTTTTTATAAATTGCCACAGAAAACTGAAGAACAATGCATTAAGGGGGACATTAGATATGGGTGACAGCAGCCCACCGTTGCAGCTAGTCGATTTGCAAAATAACAATATTTCCTCTATAACCTCTGTTTCTGGTTATACTAACACTTTGATGTGAGATTTTTTTTTTCTTCTCAATGTTAGATTTCATGTTGTTTTTTGCAGCTACCTTTATTAATTCATGTGAGTGTCAATTGTTATAGGCTGGCAGGAAATCCTGTGTGTAAAGTTAGTGTCCACTCAGTTACAAACTATTGCCAGAATCAACAACAACAAACAGACCACTATTCTACCAGCCTTAACTGTGGAACTAAGCCGTGTCCTCGCGATGAGAAGTTGAACCCGCAGAGTTGCGAATGTGCCTATCCGTATGAAGGGACTTTATACTTTAGAGGACCTTCGTTCAGGGAATTGTCCAATATATCTATCTTTCATTCGCTGGAAGGGAGCCTTTTTGAAAACTTCAAATTTGTGCCTTCTATTCAAAAGCCCTTCTTTAATGTTGATGATTATCTTCAGATGCAGCTTGCACTTTTTCCACCTTCCAATAAGTATTTCAATAGGATAGACATTCAGAAGATCGGATTTGCTTTCGGCAGTCAAGTTTACAAACCTCCCCACAAGTTTGGGCCATATTATTTCATTGGATCTCCGTATCCTTTTTCGGGTAATCTTAGTAATCATTTTAGCTAATAAGACTCTTTAGGCCCCGTTTGATAACCATTTTTTTTTTTGTTTTTTTTTTTTTGAACTTAAGCCTACAACAATTACCTTACAATAGGTTTTTTCTGCTTTAGATATCTACGTCTTACCTATATTGTTTTTAAAATTTGGTTAATATTCACATACTTTTTTAAGGGAAGATGGATATATTGTAGGGAAAATGGAACACATGGTAGAAAATTTGAGTAGAAATAAACTTAAATTTCAAAAACAAAAAACAAAAAACCAAATGGTTATCAAACGGGGCCTTAGTTGTTATGATTTGGCATTAGCCACGATGAGCTGATGCTAAAACTAAAAGCATAAATGTCTCAAGTGACGGGTAGGGGAACTTCAACCAACACCGGAGTGGTAATTGGAATAGCTATTTGCTGCACCTTTCTCGTTCTATGCGTCATTGGAATATACGCGTTTCGACGAAAGATATTTGCAAAAAAGGCCAAGCAAAATGGTAAGTGGTTATAGCTTTTATCACAACACTTTGGAGTTTGTATGGTTCTCGGTTGATCCAAAATATTAAATATCGAGTCACAGACTAAATAGCACTAAATGTCCAATCCAGCTTTCTGGTTATCAAGAGGAGATGAAAGTGGAGGTGCACCACAATTAAAGGGAGCCAGATGGTTTTCTTTTGATGAACTTAAAAACTGCACAAATAATTTCTCCTTGAATAATGAGATAGGATCCGGAGGATTTGGCAAGGTAAATGTACAAATGTTTGGTTGTTTCTTTCCTGAATGTCCATTGTTGTTTTTCTTTTTCTCATACAATTCGCTTCAGAGTTGTTGAATCACTATCATTGTCCTCGGTAGGTATACAAAGGAACGCTGGCGGATCGAAAAGTAGTGGCAATCAAAAGAGCTAAACTAGGATCAATGCAGGGTTGCTATGAGTTCAAGACAGAAATTGAGCTGCTTTCACGAGTTCATCACAAGAATCTTGTTGGTCTAGTCGGATTTTGTTCTGAACGAGCAGAACAAATGCTTGTTTATGAATTCATGCCTAATGGGACACTAAGAGAGAGCCTAGCTGGTAAGTTTCTTCAAATATTTTGGGGTTGTCTAGCCTGTTTATGTCAGAAAAGTGACGTGAAATGAGATTCAGAAATGGGAATGTTAGGTGCTTTTTTGTTTTATAATTTTGTTTTTTTTCTTCTATTTTTTACTAG
Organism: Sicyos baderoa; assembly: GCA_037832685.1. Classification (NCBI taxonomy): domain Eukaryota; kingdom Viridiplantae; phylum Streptophyta; class Magnoliopsida; order Cucurbitales; family Cucurbitaceae; genus Sicyos; species Sicyos baderoa. Next base: position 8,755,923 of record JBBMEF010000018.1, on the reverse strand, counting down.
GTTGGAGGCTCTCTAACAAATGAAAGTTAGATAAAAAATAAAATAAAGAGTTCATAGTTTCCAATGGATGAACAACTGTTTTGTAAGATTAGTCAATGTTGAAATGTGAAAAAGAAAAACACTCAAGATGGTTAAGATCGTTGCTTTCTTTGAGATTTATAGTTGGAGGGTAATAGGAGAATCTTTGTGGATGGATTATATTGAAATGGAAGGTGTGAAGTTCAATTCAACTTAACGTTGTGCTATGGGCTTATGGGATCAGGCTTTCGCCCATGTTGAGTTATGCTAAATCACCAATCAACCCAAAAGCTTAAGTTGGTGGGTTGGGGTAAATTTAATTATATCAACCAACAGAAACAATATATATTTACAGTTTAGTTGTATCATGACGCAGTTGAACATCTCATCTCAACCAACATGTGCAACACTAATTTCAGGGACATCTGGTATTCATCTTGATTGGAAGAGAAGACTTCGTATTGCACTTGGGTCTGCGAAAGGATTGGCTTACTTGCATGAGCTTGCTAATCCTCCCATAATCCATAGAGATATTAAGTCCACCAACATTTTACTAGATGAACAGTTAAATGCAAAGGTTGCAGATTTTGGCTTATCCAAGCTTGTATTAGACAGTGGAAAGGGACATGTCTCTACTCAAGTCAAAGGTACATTGGTAAGTAGTTTATGTATATCATGTTTTTGTTGGGTAAAAGTTAAGATATTGAGGATGACATTACACAAAAGCAAGAAATCAACCTCTTGAAAACTTCACTTTCCTCAACTAAACACACAAAATACTTGTATTTGACAAAAGGAAATGCATTCAAGTCATTCAGATCAGTTCCCAAAGATAGAAACAAGGCTGGAGACCTTTAAATCGCCAAAACTTTAACAATGTTTTCTACTATAGGGTTTTCCAAATTGTTCTTGTCAAGACATCTTGAACTATGTTGTGCTACAAATACTCAGTACAGGGTCTCGCTAATTACGTTTTATATTTTTGTATTGAACTTTTATGTATTTAGGGTCAAATGATATATTAACAGTTTCTCTCCTCTTTCTAAGGATGTAGCTAATACAATGTTAGTAAACCACGTAAATATGTGTGTTCTTTGTTTACAATTATTTTATAACAATTCTCTTGTTTTAATTATTTGGGAATGACATTTATATGCAGGGTTACTTGGATCCTGAATATTACAGGAGTGAACAATTGACTGAAAAAAGTGACGTATATAGTTTTGGAGTAGTGATGTTGGAACTGCTAACTGCCAAGCTGCCAATTGTAAAAGGAAAATACATAGTTTCTGAGATACGTATTTTGATGAATAAGAATGATGATGAATATTATGGTTTGAAGCATATAATGGACGAAACCATAATCAACAATAATACTACAAACCTAATCGGGTTCGAAAGGTTCTTAGAGTTGGCTATGCAATGCATCGACGAAGCAGCTGCAGATCGCCCCACAATGAGTGAAGTGGTTAAGAAAATTGAGGACATTTTGATGTTGATCTAGTATTTATTCCATCATTTTGCATCCTCATCTGCCTAAGACTTTTTGACATACTTATAATGATGCTATATCGAAACCGAGTATCGATGGCCAGTGGGAGTTATGCGTTTTATTACAGTGGTGGATGCACTATTTTCGACTAAACTGGAATCGAAGTAGAAGTGTTTTCCTTGAAAGAAATGGGTGCTGTCCCTTTCGTTATTGAATAACACATACCGAAAGGCGGCCTTGTTATAGCTAGTTGATGCAGTTCGAGATTTTGGATGACTACATATATTGAGGTACTGGTTGTGCATTCTTCAAATATCGTTATCGTGTCTTCCAAGGGGCGGCCTCGTTCGATATTGAATAACGCCTACTGAGAAGTTGTGCAGTACCTACAGGGCAGCTTGTTAAAAAAAAAACCTTGATCTCTCCTTGCTCTATGCCTTGGAGCAAATGTCATCATAAAATTGTTGATGGGATTTCTTTTCAACAAATATTGTGGACAAATGTGCAACCAACTACATAGATAAATGATATTTAGTTTGTATTTAAAGGCATGCTGAAGCATATTTTAGGATCAAAGTAGTGTTGAGAACTCTATCAGCCACACATATTTAGGATCCCATATTAGAAATGAAGACTTCACAATCTTTATAAGATAGAGGACTACTCTCATTGGTAATTTTGATTATGTTGTTTCTTGTTTATTTCTCATAGACTTTGCAAGCCCAAAGTCTGATATCTATCAGACAAACCAGAGATAACAAAAACCTAATTAATATGTATGAAAGAGATTTTTTTTTTTTTTTTTTTGAGTACCTATCGAAAGAAGGGAGAAAAATATCAATTCTCGAGATCGAACCTGTGACGTTGTTATTGAACTGGTTTACAACCAAACTATGAAACCATTGTGCCACGAGATTACATTAAGTCACCACTAGACCAGTCTAAACTGATGGGTGTAATTTATATTTAAATTTGTACTCTTCTTGAAATTTGAAAATTCGTGACTATTATACAAAATCGGGAGAAAATGACTGCATATGCTTTTAAAAAAAAGCTCAAGATCTGGTTCTTGTACCATATTAAATCACATTAGTTCTAAGACTTTGTATTTAAGGCCCCGTTTGATAACCATTTAGTTTTTTATTTTTGGTTTTTGAAATTTAAGCCTATTCTCACACAAATTTCCTACAATGTGCTCCACCATTCCTACCATATATTATCTTTTCTTTAAGAAAGTAGGAGAATACCAACCAACTTTTAAAAACAAAAACAAACTTTTAAAAGCTACTTTTTTGTTTTTAAAAGTTGGTTAGTGTTCTTCTACTTTTCTGAGGAATGATGGATATATTATAGGTATGGTCGAACACATTGTCTGAAATTTGGGTGGGAATAGGCTTAAATTTAAAAAACAAAAAACAAAATAGTTATCAAACAGGGCTAAGCTTTTTCATTTATATTCTTAACATATACGGTATGATTTTTGTTTGTAGGTTGAAGACTTCACAATAAAAAATCAGACATTTTTTTAAAAACATTTAAGCTATTTTACTTATTAATTAATTTTGAGATAGGATCTTGAACTAATTTAATATGACATAAAAAATACAAAAGAGTATTTGATTCAATTCAAAATTGGTGAGTCAAGATCTAGAAGTGACGGGTGAAGTCTTGGAAATGTGAAAAGAATTCTTAACATTTTTATAAGATAAATGAGTGACTTTACTAATCGTCAATTAATTTTAAGACAAACTCAAACTAATTTAATTCCCATTTTTTTTTAGTATACCAACAATATTTTGGCCAATTAACTTTAATTGACATGTATTATTGATTGAGAGGTTGTAGCTTGAATCTTCAACTTTAAATATTATTATACTAAACATGCATTTTAAAAATATAAGTATTAAAGTAGTACCATTTATTAAAATAATTGTTATATGTGAATTTATGCCTGAGAAACCTTGTAGAACTCTGATTAATAAAAAAAAGTTTGTTCAACTTACCCAAAAAAGAAAAATAATCTAAGCTTAAGAACCAATGTTACTCGCATTTCTTGTCCACTAATTACTGTTTCGCCATTAAAAAAAAAATCAAATAAGTGAGTGGCACCATAATTTCATTGTTTAATTGAAAATCGACTCGACACCAGTGTCTAGCCTTCACGTATAAGTACTAAAAATCAAATTGCTGTTTCGCTATTAAAAAAATATCATTTTTTTAATCAAATAAGTGAGTAGCATCATAATTTCATTGTTTAATTGAAAGTCGCGACACTAGCGTCTACCCTTCACGTATAAATACTAAAAATCAAATTACAGTTTCACCATTAAAAAAAAAATCATTTTTTTTTATCAAATAAGTGAGTGACACCATATTTTAATGTTTAATTAAAGAGAAATATTTAGGTCATGCCCATGCATGACCTAAATAACAATGCTCATGAATATAAACTACACATTATTTACTTTAAACTTAACAAATAAAAAGAGAAAGAAATGAAAAATAGTTTGTGGCTCATATTGAACCACATATGTGGACATTAATATTTAAGTCATGTCGCATGACCTAAATATTTCTCTTAATTAAAAACCAATTCGACACGAGCGTCCAGCCTTCACGTAACGTATAAGTACTAAAAATCAAATTACTGTTTGGCCATGTTTGTGAATTTAAACGACCTTTTAAATTTACCCAATTTTATTGAAGGAAAGCCTCTTTCCCGCAAAAATCCGCCATTCCTGAACCTTCTGGCTCTGCACCAAGGAATTGTTCCAGAAGGTCGTGGAAATTGGCAAGAGAGTTGAGTTTTCAATCTCGCCTCTCTTCGTAGACCTGCTCATTTCTAGATTTCCATGGCTCTGAACCCTTATCTGTTTCCGAACGGGATGCCCGTTCCCTTCACCAGCGAGATTTTCGTACTGGCTAGAGATGGCGTCGAATTCGAGGTTGATAAGATCCCCGGGTCAGTTCCCATTTCTCTTTTCGATACCCATTACGATTTTACCAGGCTCGGAGTTTTCTGGGTTGATTCCCAAAATTTATTGGGTGAATTCATTTATCTGATTTGATTCCCGGGTGGGGTTTGGATGGGATTCATTTTTGTATTCCAATGTTTGATGTCTTTTTGGGGATTTTTGGAAATTCTCATCGCGTTGATTTGTTTAGCTTTGTTCGATTTGATAGTAATGCATTGTTTTCTCTTCTGTTTCATTTTGGAAACCTGTATCTGGTTATTGATCCGCTATATGTATCTTTATGGGATGAAGGTTTATGAACCAGATTATTATATATATTTTTTAGTACAAGTTGGGGGAGGGAGATTACAAATACTGATTTCAGGGATCGAACCCGTGACGCTGGTGTTGAACTGGTTTATAACCAAACAATGAAACCACTGCGCCTCTGAACTGGTTTATACCGATTCCAGGTTTACGAACCAGATAGGATACATAGAAAACTATATTATTATTTTTTTTTTATGGTAAGAGAAATTTTCGAAATGGCGTAAATTTTCTATCTGTCATTCACCATCGTAATGTTATTTACATTCAATGGTTCAGGCTAACTGATAATATTGGAGAACCAAAACATCATGTGTTCAATCTTCGATGACCATATAGAATTAATTTTCGAAATGTTTTCCTCACATATAAATGTTGTAGAGTCAAGCCGGTTGTCGAGGAAGAATAGTGGGGCATAGATGAATAGTATGATTTTAAAAAGGGGTCAGTGTTTTTTACGCAGATTCTGGTAACTAATTAGCCTACTGTTTTTTAGATTGGAGGGGTTTTTTTCTTTTCTTTTCTGAATGGAATGAATCTCTATTTCTGATTATGAAAAAACAAAAGATCTTTGTGTTTTGAGTCCCTGCAATCCTCAATTGGAGCACCTTTCTGTAAGCTTTTTTTTGGGGCTCCCTCTTTGTACTCCTCATCCATTGTTGAAAATCTTTTTTGTTTGTACATTTTAGGGATTAATGAGGATACCATGTTGCTTCTTTTTTTCTTCTAAACATTTTTTGTTTCTTATACTAAAAAAAGAGAGAAGTTTGTATCCAGTTCTGACAGATTTTATTAGCAATAAATGCCTCCTTTGTATCAATTTGGATGCACTTGGTAACCACCATGGGTAGGCTAGTGGGGTTCAGTCCATGACAGTCACCTACCTAGAAATTAATTTCCTACGGATTTCTTTGACATTCAAATGTTGTAGGGTCAAATGAGATGTTCAGTAAAAATAGTTGAGGTGCGCATAAGCTGGCCCAAACATTCATATAAAAAAAAGATGCACTTGGTTGTAAATGACAGAGATGGTGCATAAGCATAATAAATTTTCCCTCTGTCTTTCAGGGCTAACAGTTATCGTGTCAAAGCAAAAGGGACTATTTACTTGTCAAATATTCGCATGGTCTTTGTGTCAAGTAAACCAGACCCATACTTTACTGCATTTGACATGCCTTTGGTATGTACTTCCACTTCTTATATTTACTTGCCTTTTTAATGCTTTTTGTTCTTAGATTTTTTTTTATTATTATTTTTTTTTTTCTATGAGTACAACAACAATATTTAGGGGCATAAACGAAAGGGGTTTTCAAAAATTTCAAAGATTATAGTTTATTATCTTTTATTTCATTGGAGAAATATTTTTATAACTACCTTATAATTAGTCTAATACTAGAAACCTTGGATCATAAAGAACCATTTAAATTACCCCAAGACTTGCATCATTTGCCTCCCTTGGATCACTCATATTTCCTATGACTTACCTCTTGTCAAACCCCAATTCTCTTTAAAGATAGATTTGTTACTTATTTCAAATTTACTATTGACCTTTTTCCCTTCATGTTTGCTGAATCAGTTTCTTGTTGAATTCATCACATCATGTGTGATATTAGAAAACAAATTTATGTTTTCTTATTTTCTTTCCTAATCCTAGCGGTTATCCTTGTACTTTCTTCTTCATTGATAGCCAAATCATCCAAAATGCTCTATTTAAATTACACCATGTGAAAATCCTCTTAGCAGTTATTGTAAATTACACCATGAATATTCCTTTGGTCATTGCTCCTAAGCAATCATACATAATAGTAGTTGTTGAAGCACACTGAATGAAACCCCTCATAATCTTCTCCAAGTGCGAAGAACATCCAAAGATAAATCATCTAACTATTCATCTATTTTCGATCTTATCGTTATTGTTAATATGGTTGTATCTTGGTTAAAACGTCCTCTTCTTTTCTTGGACTATAGTACTCTGCTCTCCTTATTAATTGAAGAAGTCTTAAGTTGCCCTACAAGACACTTCTCTCTTGTAATTTCAATCATCAATAAGATTGTTTCTTATAAAAATATAATCTTCTTCAAGTACTTTAAATACTCCTTTTTCCCACATCACCAATGAGAAACGCATCTTAATCCACCCAAACACGGATTAACCTTAGGCTTGCCATGGTGAGCAGGCTGCCTTTCAAACTTGAAGATAAAGACATCCCACGTTTAACTGCCAAATACTCCTCCGTCGACTCATATACCCGAGTAGAATTTGACAGTTAATCTTAAAATCTTCAGTATTGCTTTTCTTTGAGCCCCTAGATCTCGTATCATTCTTCATGGATATGGAGCCTTGTTAAAACAGTGATATGTGTTGAGCCTTCAACTCGAAGCAGTTGATGAATAGTCCCTAATCCTATTATTAACCTCTTCTAACTATGTCTGCATGTATTTTAGTCCTAAATTTCTGTTGGATTGCGTTATTCTATTTGACATTTTTGTTGCATTGCTATCTTATATTCTGCTTGTTGCTTTTCCAGCTCTTTGTTCATGATGAAAAATTTAAGCAGCCAATATTTCACTGCAACAATATCTCTGGATTAGTCGAACCTGTAAGCATTCCAACCATTAAATCTCATTTTGTTTAGTATGTCCGAGTCTCTGTTCGGACCGCCTAATCAATATCTTATTGCAGGTGGTGCCAGAGGATCAGCACAGGGCTCTCTACTCGACACACTCGTTTAAAATCTTGTTCAAGGAAGGGGGATGTGGTACCTTTGTGCCACTCTTCTTCAACTTGCTGTCTTCAGTGAGACAATACAATCGAAACATGAATGCAGGTCCCCGCGTGGATCCATTGCAGGCAGCGCAAACTCCTGTTGATGAAATGATGATACATGCGTGAGTAACGTTGATTTTCCCCGTGTTCGATCTCATGGTTAAGTTGGAATTTGTCAGTTGATTATGTTTTTTTGTTCTATTTAACTTGCAGATATGTCGATCCGAACGATCCGACCAAAATCTTCTTGCAGCAGCCAACGCCAGAGTCTCAGCTAAGGAGGCGCACGTACGAGTCCCAACAAGCTGAAAATGCTATGTGAAGTTAGTTGAAGAACTCATACAAAAGGTTTGTTTGTTGGTTGTTACTTTGTAATATGTAATAAACGAGTGAATATTTGTACAGTTGAAGGATGGGTCGTTGAATTTACATTTATTATTTATTTTAACTAATGAAATAAATGTGTACAACTAAAATATAATAATAGTATTGTATTATGGTCTATAGCTTTTGATTTTGATTTATTATTATTATTTTTGTCATTGAAGTTTACGTTAGTTTAGATTATCTAGTACAAATAAATTTTGATGTAAAATTAACAAACTTAGATCAGTAATGTTATCATTCTAGTCATTTGTTTAAGATAATGTAAATATTATACTACCTTAACTATGGTGCAAGGTACCGATAAGGTCAGTGACGCAGTGATTTCATTGTTTGGTTGTAAATCAGTTCAACACCAGCGCCACATGTTGAATCCTAGAAGAATCAGTATTGTAATTCCCCTCTCCCAATTTGTACTAAAAAAAACTATGGTGCAAGGTCTCTCAACAATGCTCCCGTGGACACATGAAAATATAGGTCGTGTTTGAGGGATCGTTTATACTAACTGAAGGGGTTGTGCAATTTATAATGTTGTGATAAATGATGAGATTCTAAGTATCGTAATAATAATGTGTATCCCAAATTCAGTTTAATAACTTCCAAATACAATCATGCTAATGAGACTTAAAAAAAAATGATAGTTTAGAGCTTATGATGAAGATATATTTTCGAACTTCAAGTCTTTGACCATTTGCATCTTTGAAGATGTCCATGAAAACATATCCAAATTTAAGACGTAAATGGTTAATTATATACTGGGAATTTTGCATGTATAATAAAAAAATGACAAAATATTTTCATCGTTGGCACAAAATCAAAACTAATTCATTTGTAGCATAAAAATTCAAATTGAGTTCTATCACTCACCTAGTGAATTCTATCACTAGGTGAGTTATAGATAAAATTCAATTAGTGGTAGACTCACTAGTTGAATTCTATCATTGATATAAAATTATATTATATGACTAGTTGAGTTCTATCACCAATAGAATTCAATATCGATATACTTATTTTATATATCTTCTAATTTGGACGTCAAGATATTTTTTTCAAAATATTATATATATTTTTTTGTTTTGAGGGGGACAAGAAACGTTTTTGACCTCCAACAAATGTTGCGTAGAGAATTGGTATGAATGGAAATAGTTTAGAAAGAGACGTCAAGGAAAACCCATTTGTGCAGAAATGAGCATCCAAATTGGGCAAGAAACCAGAAATGAAGGCAAAACAAGAAAGCTGAATCAAATTGAGAGAAGATAAACAAAGCAATGGGCAGTTTGGTAAAGCCTACGCATCATCCCCGTTCTAATCCCATACTCCATCAATCGCAAAGATGCCACAACTTCAATCGCCCCTTGGCTCGAATCGGATATCAACCGCACCACCAATCCATTCGAAGCTGCAGAATCAAGTGCAGCTATGATGAACAGCCGCCTCGTTCTTCTTCTACTGCCCTGCAACTATACTCGGATTTCGAGAGGTAAATCTATATCTCCAATGTTTAGGCCTAGTTTGATAATCATTTTATTTTTTACTTTTTTGTTTTAAACCAAAAAACATACAACGTGTTTTCAAAAATCATATTTCATTTTGATTTTTTTACTTTTTTTTTTACTATTTATTTTTTATTTTTTCATATTTTTAAAAAACAATTTTTTTTTAAAAGCTACTGTTTTTAGTTTTTATAATTCCTTTAACATTTTAAAAATTAAAATTAAAATTGGTTAACAAAAAACCCGTTTTCAAAAAACTTAAAACAGAAACAAAATGGTTATCAAACGGAGTCTTAATTTTGCATCTTATCGTGCATTCATTACTAGTTGAATGGTTGCTTGTAATTTATATGAAGTAAATGGAATCCTATTTTTCAAGAAAGAAGTAGAGAAGGAATGGAATCCAGAAGTAATAAGATAAAAGAAGAATGTTGAGATATGCCTAGCTGCCCGATCAGCGAGCCGAAAATTGTGTAATTGGGTTTATTTGAGCCTATTTTGTAATAGCTTTTATGAGGGTGACGCTATATAAACTCTCTTAAACATTAGTTCCAATTGATCGACATTCTGTGATTTTTGTTATCTCTTTAATAAAATTGTTCACTCCTCTACCGTGAACGTAGTTAACATATCGTTAGTGAATCACGAAAATCTGTGTCTTATTTAACGTTCTTTTTTGCCGTTTTCTTTTGTGATTGTTGTTCTGCTTTCGTAACAAAGAAGATGAAGGGTTTTGGGTAATTCCTCTCCATTGATTTCTTTAGTATCTGGGTTGATGATTACAACAAAGGGTTCTTCTTCTATTTATAGGAGAACTAAGCTTACAAAAGTGCCCAAACTTTAAGATGAAAAGAGGACTAATACCAACTAAAAATAAATGACAAAATGTAAGTTAACTGAAACAGTGTAAACGAGTAGGTAAGGGCAGACTGATAGAAAGCGTGTCTTAACATTTCAAAGTTTGTAACCATCATGGAGTGACTCAATTGGTCAAAGAGGGCCTTGGGGTGCATAAGGGGATAGGTTCAGTCTATGATGGCCACCTGCCTAAGAATTAATTTCCTACGGGTTTCCTTGGCATCCAAATGTTGTAGGGTCAGACGGTATGTCCCGTGACATTAGTCGAGGTGCACGAAAGCTGGCCCGGACAGTTACGGATATCAAAAAAAAAAAAAAAAAAACATTTCAAAGTTTGTGTTCTTGCATATAGTTTCTAAGATAGAGTGTTTTTTCCCCCTTTGTTTCCAGATTACTAACTGAGACAGTCAGGCAATCACAAGAGGCCTTGGGTGGTTTAAAAGACTGGACAGAAGTTGAGGTGATCTACATTTATCATATCTTTGTTTTATTGACTTTCATGATTCTCTACCAGTCAACAGCTATCCATACATGTATCTGTGTCATCTATGGTAATTATACCTTTTTTGTGGTAATTTTACCACGAAGCCCCATTTATGAAATGAAGTCCCTAATTAGCCTGCTTATTGATGTTTGTCTTTGCCAATGCAATGGAATCCATAATTGGCCAACTTATTGATGTTTGTCGAGGCGATGGATGCCGCCTTTGGCCTCAAAATAAACATGAGGAATTCTACCATGGTGGGTATTGATCTCAATTTGGATGAAGCAGAAGACTTTGAATCCAAGACCTTTGGCCTTTGGCCTCAAAAATTTTGAAAATGCCCATCAAGAAGAAATCAATGTTAATTGGGGATGAAACGACTCGACATGGGTTTTGAATCCAAGACCTCCTGCTCTGATATCATGTAGAATCGTGCTAAATTACTAATCCGCCCAAAAGTTTAAGCTAGTGGGTTGAGTTAAATTTAATTGTATGAACCAACAATATTTATATAATCGAATAACTCTTACGAAGTTTATCTACATTGTAAAATTTCAGGGAGCATGGGTTCTCAAACCACGAAACTCAACACCAAAGTATGTTGTACATTTTGTTGGGGGTATATTTGTGGGAGCTGCACCTCAGCTCACATATCGCTTGTTTTTGGAGCGCCTCTCAGAGAAGTGAGGCGATTAGTTCTACTCCCTTTACCAGTACATTATTATTTTTTACTATATTTGGATTGTGAAGGAACAAGTATCTGTCTTCATGAGTGTTTCATTCCTTGAAGTTGCGCCATACGTTTACAACGTGCTTCCTTTTACGGTCCTTCGATATGTTAAACTTGCTTTTGAATCAGTTATCAAATTTCAGATTAGATTATGGGATCATGCTGTATTATGTTCAATTGTTTAATGGACTTCAAAGCCATGATTTTCATATCTTTTTAGATCATGTACTTGATGAGAAATGGAGAAGATTTTGACCAAACACCATTATGAATAGGGGTATTTTCATCATTGCAACACCCTATGCCAGTGGATTTGACTCTTTCTTAATTGCGGATGAAGTACAGTTTAAATTCGATAGGTGTCACCGGGAGTGTCTTGAATCAGTGAGTTTTCTGTTTTTCTCTCGCTATCATTTGTGACGAGATCGTTATCTTTTCGGTTTTTTCCCTTAAAACTTGGAGAAAGAAGTTAACTAGTTAATCATACAGGTACGAGATCTTCCCATTTTTGGTATTGGCCATTCTCTGGGATCTGTCATCCACCTTTTGATTGGTATCATAACATCTCTTAATGTCATCTCAGGAACTGATTTGGTTTGCAGCAAATCAAATGGGTTAGATTGCTAACTTATCTATTCATCAGGATCAAGATATGCTGTTGAAAAAAGGGGAAATGTTCTAATGGCGTTCAATAACAAGGTATTTGTCACTAGTGATAAACATGAATTTGGAGTCAGGGAACAAATGTTTAGGCAAGGGCATGTAAGCGGCAAGGTTTTGTAGAACCTAAGCACAAAGAAGACATGTGAAATACAATACACAGAATAATTCAATTATTAAAATAAAATTCAACCTTACATTGAGAGGAAAAGGTATTCTGCTTTATGATTATATTTGGAATTAAGTTTATAACTTTGATGATAAAGTAATGAAATTCATAGCAAATACTTTATAAAAGCTTAGACTACAGATTATTATCAAAGTCATTAGGTGATTGGTTGAATGAATTAAATAAATTCACAGAAATTAAGGAAACTTTTTCTATTTTTTTCCCTGCTAGGAAAACAGATATGGAGTTTTTTTTGTCTATGTCACCTTTTTTATGTTTTAGAAAAATTAATAAAAAGTTCATTATTCACAGGAACCAAGCTCAGCTGTTCCTTTGTTCTCCCCAGTGCTTGTTCCAATGGCTCAAAGCATGGAACCTCTCTTATCACAAATTGCCTCATCACCGACTTTTCGTCTAGGGGTGAGATATTCTATCTTTTGTTATCCTTGTGATTAATGTACATAGTTTTTTCAAGAGAGTTTTCACAAGTAGTTTTGACCTGCCTGTTACTGGGAACTTTCATAACTATATTTTAGAGATGACCACCATGGATTGAACCCATCACCTTATGCACCTCAAGACTCTCTTTGACCAATTGAGCCACTCCATGATGGTTCAAGAATCGCGTTTATGACTTCAGCAACTACCAAACCTTGTTAAAATTAAAAGTCCAAAATCTATCTATTCCAAAGTGGATCTTTTTAAGCTCTATGAAAGAACGAGTCTAATCTCTTGTTATAAGCGAGACTTGTGATTTTACAGTATCATCTCAATTGAAGTCTCATTTTTTTGCATCTGTAGGCAGAGATGACAATGAAGCAATTTGAAAATCTTAGCCCTCCAATTATGAAGCAAGTTCTTCCTTTAGTTGAGCAGCTCCCTCCCTTGTACATGGACCTGGTGAGAGGAAGAGAAGACTTTACTCCGAAGCCGGAAGAAATTCGTCGACTTGTATGTCCAAAATTACAATAAATTATTTATGCATATTCTTAAATTCTTTAGTTCCATTTTTTTTTCAAGCACTTGCAAGTATTGGTTGCAAGGGTGTCCACAAGGGTGGCACAACGATTGAAGACTTGGGCTTTGAAGGTATGCTCCCTTCAAGATCCCAGGTTCGAGATTCACCGGTGACATTACTTCTTCGATGTCTCCGGTGACTGGCCTAGGGACGGGCGTGGTTATCTTTGTTTCAAAAAAGAAAGTATTGGTTGCAAGGGTTGTAAGATGAATTATGGTATATATATATATATGCCTCTTTCTTTGGTCTGTACTTCTCAATTAGAGGGGAACACGTTTGTAGACATTAGTTTTAGGCGCATACTAACTTATGAAATGCTTGATCAGATAAAGTCTTACTACGGTATCTCTCGCAATCTTCTCGTAAAGTTTAAGGATGATGCTATTGATGAAACTCCGATTCTAGCTCAATTGCTTAGCTCGGAGTCTGCCATTAGTGCAATGCTGGACTTATCGACTCGGTCATTACCTGGCAATCATGGGTTACCCTTGCAGCAGGTCTTCCCCCTCTCTATTTATATTTTTGATATTTGTGACTGTTCGGATCAGCTTGCGCTCTCCTTAACTAATGTCACGAGGCATATTGTCTGACCTTACAACTTTTGGATGTCAAGAAAACTCGTAGGGAAATTATTTTTAGGTAGGTGGTTGCCATGGATTGAACCCATCACCTCTTAATTTTCTTAAGCCCCCTCGACTTGCAGGTCCGCCCCCTCCGCATTTCATCACCCATGAACAATGAAATACTTTTTTTTTATTTGCCCACCGGTTTCATCTATTGTAACTATTTCGATAGCTTTATTGTAATTTTTCAACCATCAATGAAAATTAGTGTTTCCTATATATACAAAAAAATTGTTTTCATTTCCAAGAAAATAGGAGATACCAGGATGGGATGGCTCTTATCTCTTATTTGAAACTGAAGAGTTCTTTTACACATATATAGGCCATCCTCGACATACCGCCAGCAGTGGCGGATGCGGTGAACAGAGGAAGTGAGCTTTTCACCAATCTAGCAGTCGGGACACCTTGGGAGACCGTTGCGAAAGAAGTAGGAAACACATTGGGCATCGACTCGAAAATCCTTCGAGCGGAAGTATCCAAGGATATAGACCTGCTTGTGGAAGTGGTAACATCTTGGATGGCCTCAAACATGGGTCCTAAACTTTTGAGGCCATAAATGTTGCTATGGCGTTCAGTTGATGTGTATAATGTACAGATTGCTCAACCCTTCAGGGCCATAGGCGCAACAGCATCAGCCAGTCGTAAGTGGCGGCATCTTCGAGCTGGTTTGTGTTGTTGCATATAATATACCGTTTCAAATAGACTTACTTTCAACTGTATTTGTTTAAATATTTACAGGAAGGTTGTTTAATAATAAAGAACTTGTAACAAACTTTATATTTGTAAATCTTATGATTTGCCCTTGTGTCATGACCACATTGTTTGACTGGAAAAAAATAGAATTTTCTATTCAATCACAAGTGTCTGGAATTTAGACTGTGATTTTGTTATCTATTTCTCATATTATGCAAGAAATTGAGATCCTCCATTCCAACCATCTTTATCAATAGAACTTTCCTTGTAACCGTCTGATGGACTCTATGTTCATAGAAGTTTGAGGGTTCCATTTCGAAAACATGCTTTATTCAGGTCCCGTTTGATAACCATTTGGTTTCTTGTTTTTGGTTTTTCAAATTTAAGCCTATTTTCTCTCAAAATTCCTACAATGTGCTCCATGCTCCCCATCATTTATCCATCTTTCTTTAAGAAAGTAGGGGAAGACCAACCAACTTTTTAAAACAAAAAAAAGTAGCTTCCCAAAGTTTGTTTTTGTTTTTAAAAGTTGGTTAGTATTCTCATACTTTCTTAAAAAAAGATGGATAAATAGTGGGTAGTTCAAAATTCACGATTGAACTTAATTGTAAAATTATTTGTTATCATCCGAGTTTAGGTTTTGGGAAGTATGCAAATACTGTGAAAGTAGTAAAAGAAATATGAAGAAATACAACGGGTTTTTCCCCCTTTAATTTGTGAGTATTAGTTTAAGCTTCAAATGTAACTTCTTTTTTTCTTGTAAATGGAGAAATTGGAGCTTAACTTAACTAGAGATGTCCATGGGAGGGGTTAGGGAATGGGTTCCTCGTTCCTGCCACCAAAATCAATCTCCGTCCTCGAGAAATTACTCGTTTATTTAAATAAATAGTTCTAAAAAAAAGGTTTGGACTAAATTGGTAAAAAAGAGAGAAAAAATACGCAAAACAACCAAATTGCATAGTTGCTGAGCATTGGCGAAGCCTCAATACTCTATGATGGTTTTATTGTTGTTCTTGTATTTTTTTTTTTCTTTAACAAAATAAAAACGAATTAAGAACTAAATAGGACCGAATTTGTTGGCTAATAAATCATCCTAAATTTTAAAAAGAAAATAATTAGAACCTTTTTTGGCTCATTATGGATGCATATGCCTGTGAAGAAAAGGATGAACAAAAAGAGAAGCAAATAAAGAAAAAAGTGGAAACTAATAATACTTTTACATAATTTAAAAGTGCGGCGCCGAGAATTCATTAATATGGTATTTAATTAATTAATTAATTATATATATATATTTGTGATTGTTCGGACAAACTTTCGTGTATTTTGATTAATGTTAGGAGGCATATATTATCTACCCTATTACATTTAAATATCATAAAAAGGTGTATTAATTTAATTCATAAATTGGTAATTGAGTATATCACATCTTAATTTTTGAATGTTCTCTTAAATCATTGAGTTTCTAAAATGAGTGAAAATTTTCTAGTGTAGGAAGAATTTTCGAAAACTAAAAAATGATAGGTGTAATTTATATTAATCAACTACAAATTTTTTAAGATCAAATGTTGTAGGATTAAACAATTTATCACGTGAAAATAGTCATTAAACTAATTCTAAACACTCACCTATATCAAATTTATTTTTAATAGTTTCATAAATTTATTGAACACAAAATTCAAGTCTTTTAATTTATAAAACATGTAATTTATATTATATTTAATAGATCAATAATTTTAAAAACTTTTAATTTTTTGAAATTAATTTTTTTTAGACTTATTTGATAGAAAATTAAAAATTCATAAAGGCATTGTATAAAGATATATTAGACAGTTTTAAAAGTTTAAGAACCAATACACAGACAAAATTGTGAAAGTAATAAATTGCAAGTTCAAATCTCATGTTTCCTACCTGTTGTAATTAGGGTTGGTCACGGTTCGGTTTGGTTCGGTTTTCGGCCAAACCAAGAACCAAATCGAATGCGTCGATTTATGTAGACAGTAAATCGTGAAAACCGAGATTGGATCGGTTCTCGGTTTAGAACCGAACCAAACACGGTCGGTTTGGTTTGGTTTGGTTCGGTTCGGTTCAAAACTATTTTTTTTTTTTTTTTTTTTACCTTTCATATTCTGACTTTCTGCTTTTTAAATAATTGTGTTAAAAATTGGTTAATCATGTTCTAAAAAAAATATTCGCCTTATGTACCATGTTTAAGTGAAGAATCAAATTTAATCCAAAGTTACCAAACCAAATAGATGAAGAGCAAATGATGAATCGAACATAATTCTCCATTAATTCACAAAATCAAAATTCAAATCCTTACAAATAGATGAAGAGCAATATAGATGGATAACGTAAAATCACATAACAACAGTCATGGACTTTACTATTTATACAAAATGCTAAATTTAACCAAAGTTACCAAACTCGAGGACTTTAATATTTATACAAAATGCTAATTTTAACTAAAATTATATTAATAATAAAGTCGGTTCGGTTTCCTCGATTTTTAGAATTTTCGAACCACAGTCCAAACCGAAAGCATCAGTTTTCAGATAGTCTAAACCGTCGATCCAATTTTTTCATAAAAAACCGATCCAAACTGATCGGTTCGGTTCCTTGGTTCGGATCGATTTTTGACCAGCCCTACTTGTAATACCAAAAAAAGAAAATTATATTTGAAAATTTGAAAAAGCGTGTGTGAAAATGATTATGGGACGAGGATTAAGAAGAATAAAATAGTGTTGTTCTTCGGATGGATGCTTTAGTAATTTTTATTTTTTTTTAAATTAAAAAAAAAAAAAACTAATTCATTAATTTTTCTATTTCACCTTTTTAAATGCTTTGATGATTTGGATCCTAATACTTTTCTTTGCTTTTACATTTATGTTACTTATTTTTGGAAAAATATAACTTTTAGATTTATGTCATTTAAATTATTTAAATATTATAAGATATTTGGTAAGAGTCCGTTAGATATTATTTAGAATTTATTAAGTAATTATTATTATTATTTTATTAATTTAACAAAAGTAAAAAAATATATATCTATAATCTCTTATTTATTAGATCATACATAATGTCACACAAATTTTATTTATTAGGAAATCTCGAGAATTTGATATTATGAATACTATATATATATATATATAAAAGTAAAATCAATAGAAATCTCAAGATTTTGACCATTTAGCTTACTTCTCAATATTGAATACTACTTTTTTCTTTTCATTATTGGATCGGTTCTAAAGGTATAGTTTTTATAGATGTATAATGATTCTACCAAAAATTCGATTTACAAAAAGGCATGCCTTAATGAAATGTTCCAATAAGCAATCAATTATTAATTAGATTGATTATATTATTGAATTAAACGAATATATCTTCCTTTTCTTACAAAAGAAGACTCGGTTTCATACATATCTAAAAAAAGTAGAATCGGAATTAAAAGGAAAAATAAAAGGTGTTGTAAAATTCATGTGATTGCTAATGAAAAAAAAAAAAAAAAAAAAGGGAATAATCATGAGAAACATGTGAGGAAATTAAGTGAAGTGATTTGTGATGGAATTACATTATTCTATGTTTCTTATAATACAATTTTTGCTTCCATTTTAATTTGTCTTCAAATATCAACCTTTCTATGTTGGAGATTATGTGAGAATCCCACATCTTTTCTCATTCTATGCCCATCAACATTTACATTAATTTAATATTCTTTCTATTTTTCATCTTTAGCCTCTCATTTTTCTTTTGGGAATTTACTCTAGGTAGCAGATTTGGGCTGGTGTATTATATTTATAGCAATTTTTCTAAAATAATTCTTTTGTAG
>JBBMEF010000018.1:8714711-8737327 GCA_037832685.1 Sicyos baderoa | reverse complement strand
TAAATAACATAATAACTATATTATGAGTAAAAATATATATTTTTTAAAACTAAATATGAAATTCGGGTTGGTCGGGTAGGGTTGGGTTGAGTTGATTTAGGTAACCCTTGACCCAACCCAACCCATGAAAATTTCATGATTTTCAACCCAACACAATTTAGATTGGGTTAGTTTGGGTTTCTCGGGTTGTCGGGTTGGTGTGCACCCCTATATACTTGTACTAAAAAAAACACTATATATACTTCTATCTATAATTTGTGTTTGTGGGCTACTTTCTACGAGGTTTTAAAAATTCAAAAATTCAAAAATAGTTTATAATTTTTTATTTTTTTTAGAATATAATATAGCAATCAAATGTCAGAAAAGATTAAAATAATTATTGAAAAATCATAAGAAAACAAGCTTATAAATCAAAGGAAAAACAAAATGATTATAAATGGAGGGTAGGTAAAAATGAGTAGTTTTTGAAAAGAAATTGAGAAAAAATAAACTAACCTAATCTAAAAACAAAAAATCAAATTGTTACCAAATAGGAAAGAAAAGTAAAAAAAAAAAAAAAAAATAAAGATATATAACAAAACCAACCTCTCCAGATCGCAAGGTGCCCCGATAAACCCGACCGAAACCCCCTTTTCCGAGCAAGTTAGCGTCACTAAACGAACACGTAGCCTCTTCCATTTCTCTAAGCGTGAAAACACTAGATCCATGGTGTCTTTTGAGAGGTCTTTGAATTGTTTGATCTTCAAGTTGCCACAGCTCAACCGGTCTATAGATCCCTGATCACGAACACACAACATGGTGAGCCAAGAAAACAACCGAAAAGCCAAAATGAACATAGCTCAACTAACCATACGGTAAAAAAAAAAAAAAAAGAAGTCGAGAAACTTGAACAATGAATTTGAACACATACAAGGATCTGAAATTTCTTGTGAAGACTTTCGTCTACGCCTCTTGTTCCATGCAGAAACCAAGCTAAAAGGCATCATCATTTAATTTCTTGTCACACTTCAAAGAGATATCAATAATATTATGAACTTTTTTTCAAGTTTTTCAAAATTTTGTGTTTGAAATGACAGATTTTTCAATGATTGGTACTACAAAAATGCCAAGAAAAGAAACCAAAAAAAAAAAAAAGAAGTTTGTTTAGGTTGAGAGAGATTTAGATTTTGTGCTTCAAGGAAAAGAAAAGGTTGGTTATTGAAAATGAAATTGAAGCTGCAATTCTTTTGTTCTCACTTTTAATTTATTTTGTAGCTTAAGAGTTGGTCATAGGTCGTTATCCATTTTTGTTGAGCATATATTATATCTTTTTTCATACACCATTGTGTATTTATACATATTTAATTGAAAATTTGCACTATATAGCAAATTTTCTACTTTACATTAGAATTATAGCAACTTTTTAAAAATATTGCAAATATAGCAACTTTTTTTTATACTCTATCAAACACTATTGTTGAAGTCTATCAGACGCTATTGATAGAGTCTATCAGACACTATTGATGCAGTCTATTGATGGAGTCTATCAGACACCATTGATGGAGTACTCTATAAATATGATTTTGCTATATTTGCAAATATTTTCAAAAAACTGCTATTTATGTAACTTTTTTGCCTTATTGTAATATACATACAAATTCCTCTATTTAATTCTATGGTTTTCTATTAATGATATTTGATTGATATTAGTGGGTTATTGTTTCTTTTACATTTTAAAGGGTGGAATTATTAATGGGTTTTATTAGAGAAAAAACAATGAGATTAGGAGAGGGAAAAACCAACTATTTTTAATAAGCATCATCATCTCAACAGAATTGATAGTTTAGTCAATTAAGTTGAAATATTATTTCGTTTCCTGTATGTTGAAGCAGGTTTCATTTTAGTAATTTTAGTTTATTCGTTTTTAATAAAATTTAAAACTGGGTTTGGATAGGTTTGAGGTTAATTTTAGTTTTAATTGAAATTGAATCAATAATAATAAGGAAAATTATACTGAATAATCCAATTTTACAAAATAATTATAGATTTAGGCAAATTTTAAAATATTTAGCATCATTGGTTAAATATATCATATAAATAATACTCATCATACTGTATTATGTATTAGTTATTCGGTATAAAAAGTATTATTTTATACCATATATTTGACATTGTTGCTAAAAAATTTTAAATTTATCTAGTATTGTAAATATTTTATCAATTTAGTGTATTCCTCCAGAAACCTCTAATAATAATAACAATTTTATAAGGGAAATTTAATAGAATAATTTTTAAATAAAAAATAACGAAAAACTAATCATCATGACTAATTTCTTTTTTTCTTTTTTTTGAGTACGTCATCATGACTAATTTCAAAACTTATAAAGTAAAAAGATTAAATTTTAAAATTTTAAATATGAAAACCAAAATAGAATAAACATGGAGATATTTCATGAAAAATAATCAAGATTTCAAAATTTAGAAAAATAGACAATATTTATTTTGAACTTTCTTTTAATGATTTAAAATGGTTGTTTTCTGTTTATATTCAAACCAGCCTAATATAGTTGGTTGAAGTAATAACACTTACGGAGATTTTAAGACACATAACATAGGTTAAACTAAAATGATTATTTTCCCTATATTTTGAGTAAAGTCTTAATTTGGTATTTATTATTTTAAAAGCATTAACTTAGTCCCTAAGATATTGATTTTAGTTTCAACTTGGTTACTTATGGGTTGTATTTAATTTTAATTTAGTCCTTTTAATTTCCAAAAATTTCAATTTTTGTCCGTAATATTCAAATTAAGAAAATTAGGTTAAGGATATATGTCAAGATTCCATCCCTTTGACTAGATGATGATTATAGATTTAAAAAAAAGTGATTTTATTTTTAGATATTGCTTTAGCACACTCCTTGCATATTTATGGGGAAAAAAAATTATAAATGCAAGTGTACTTTGTGGTTTTATCTTTTTGGTGGTTGAATTTCTAAAAAAGTAAAATCTAATTTTTCAATTAGTAAAATTTTGTGGATCTATCGGACGCAAATTGAAATAATAAAATCAGGTTTTTTTTTTTTTGAAACTATTTTTTAATATGTTTAAATATATTTATGTTTAGTACAAATTGGGGAGGGCCAACTATGAAAACTTAACAGTCAATTTGGTTTACATCTAATGTTAGGCACTAGAAACCGAAACTGAACTGAATTTATTCAATTTTCCTTATTATCATATCGAACTCGTGATCATGAAGTTAAAATGAATTATCATCAATCAGGATAACTAATATGCCACCAACTTATTCAATTTTTCGACCTCCAATACTAAATAGACACGAACCTCAAAATTTATGACTAAACTTGTCATTTAAATTTTTTTTTTTTTTTATACAACGATATCGGAGGAAAAATGATTCGAAATTGTAACATCATAGTTAGATTGTACAAAATGGTAGAGCTATGTTTTTATTAGCGTCGTCTAAATTATCATATTTATATCAAAGTGACAAGCAACCAAGGTAACTCACACATCACCTAGCTAGCAATAATCAAAGTGTGAAATCCGAGCACCAAACAATATATGATAAATAATAGGTTAAAATATCATTTTGGTTCCTCAACTATCACCTTATTTCATTTTAGTCTCTAAACTTTTAAAAGTTTAATTTTAGTCCATCAACTATACAAAAAGCTTTAAAATAGTCCTTAGGTTAAAAAAAATAACCATGATTAAAAAATTGATGAGTTGGCAAGAAAATAATATATAAAAAAAAAATGGAAACTTTCATCCTCCTCCTTTTTATCTTCTTTTCCATCTTCCCTCTTCCACCCATTTTTTTCTTCCATTTCAAAACCTAACTTGAGCAAACTATTACATAATGAGAAATACTCCATCTAAATTTCTTTTTTTTTCATACAACAATATTGGAGGAGGGGGATTCGAATCTATAACCTCATTATTACTAGGTTGTATAAGATGCTAGTAGAACTATGCTACTTTTGGCTACTCCATCTAAACTTGAGTTGTGTAATTTTAGAACTATTTTTTCAATAAGATGGTGATTGTTTCTCCTAGATTTTTAGGTCAATTGAATATTTTAGGTCTCTATTATGTAATAATTTGCTCAAGTTAGGTTTTGAAATGGAAGAGAAAAATGGGTGGAAGAGAGAAGATGGAGAAGAAGATAAAAATGAGGAGGATGAAAGTTTCTATATTATTATTATTATTTTATTGCCAACTCATTAATTTTTTTAACCATGGTTATTTTTTTTCAACCTAAAGACTATTTTAAAGTTTTTTGTATAGTTGAGGAACTAAAATTAAACCTTTGAAAATTTAGGGATCAAAATAAAACAAAGATGATAGTTGAAGGATCAAAATAGTATTTTAATCTAAATAATACCACATGACAACAACCAACGTGTGGAAGAGCTCGAGAACAACCAATACATAATAATAACAATGCTAAGGACTTAGAAATCCAAGACTAAAGTAAATCAAAATATATTGAAACAAACCAAACTTTTTACAATATGCCTCCACAGTTCACAAAATAACTAGATCATTCAGCATACTAATTCTAATTAGTATGACGATAAATTACGTTAAGTATACATTCATGACTATGAGATCATAGTTTAAATTCTTTATCTGAACTTTTTTTTCATAGAGAAAGTAATTTTTCCATTTTTCAAAATATTGAAACTAATACAAAAGTAAAAGAGTCAAAATTGGTTTTTGTTTTATGTAAGATAAATTGTACGATTAGTCCTTGTGGTTAGATAAAAGTTATAATTTAATTTTTTTCATTTTGAAATATAAAACAGACCCTATAATTTTTAAAAAGTTAAAATTTGATCCATATCATTTTTAAAATATAGTTATTATTGTTCATAAATATTGACAAATTAAATATTTATACATCTAAAATATGTTTTTTTTTTTATTAATCAATCACTTAATTCACTTTATCGACACCTAAATAATAATTAATTTTCTCATATTTATTTCCGTGACAATTACGACAATTTTTTAAGTTTTGTCAATAGATATAAATTGAAGTCTAATTTTGTCCAAATTATATATTTTGTTAATTATTGTTATTATTATTTAATTTAAAAAATCTTGTTCTTATCGACGGCCATGTTTGTAAACGACCTTCAATTTTCCCCAATTTTCTTCGAGAAAAACCTTTTTCCCGCAAAAATCCGCCATTGCTGATTGCTGAAGGTTGTGTCTGTGCGCCAAGGAATTATCTCAGAAGGTCGTGGAAGTTGGCAGAGAGCTGAGTTTTCAATCTCGCGTCTTCCTAAGCCGGCTCAATTCCAGACTTCCATGGCTCTAAACCCTAATCTATTTCCCAATGGGATGCCCGTTCCCTTCACCAACGAGCTTTTCGTATTGGCTAGAGATGGCGTCGAATATGAGGTCGATAAGATCCCCGGGTCAGTTCCACTTCTCTCTCTATATCCTTTTCGATACCCGTTTCGCTACTGATCGTTATACTTGAACTAGGTTGGGAGTTTGATGTGTGGATTATACCTGAAATTGTGTCGTATTCAATGAGTTTCTAAATTTTCCTGGCTGTATTGGAGTATACGATTTGTGAATTTTAGTTGGTTCCCGGCTTAGGGAAATTCGAATTGACCTTTATTGTGGAAACGTCTTTTGTAATTTTTTTTTTGAGTTTTTGTTACATTCGATGGGTTTTGAATGCGATTGATTATATGAAGGTTGCATAATTCTACACGAGGACGAACCCTTGAATTTGGGAACTTTATTTTTGTATTACTATAATTGAGATTTTTAGGGTTCTTGGATTTTTTTTGTTGAATTGTTTTGTTTGACTTTGTTCAATTTGATTGTAACGCATGTTTTCCTCCCTTTTCCCCATTTTGGTAACCGGGGCCAGCTTTTGCGAACCTCGGCTAATGTCACGAAACATACTGCCTGGCCCTACAACATTTGGATGCCAAGGAACTCCGTAGGAAATTAATTCCTAGGTAGGTGACCACCAAGTATTGAACTCATCACCTTATGCACCCCAAGACCCTCTTTGACCAATTAATTCCCAGGTGGTCATTGATCTGCCATATGTAATTTTTTGGGCTGAAGGTTTATGAACCAGCTAGGATTAGAATTTAGAACTATATTTTTAGACTTTTAGTACCTGGATCTTAAATGGTTTCTGGATCTTTATCTTCTGAAGAGTGGACACCCTTGAAATTGGGATATTTGTCCGAACTGATCAGAGAGAGGTCAAGACAATAAACACTCGGAAAACCTGTTTCTTGGGATTAATTGGGACCTTTTTTTTATTATTCAATAACATTTGGGGGAAGGAGGATTCGAACTAGTTGGGATTAATTGGAACCTACGATCTAGGTGATTTTATCCATAGAATGTATCCAAAACATTGGACACTTCACCATCTCCTCTTTTCAATGTAACTTTCCATATCTAGATCATTACAAATAAGGAAGTGCCAGGGTAGGAATAAATCATCACAAAGCCCACCTTACAGATAGATGAATGAGGTTAAAGGGCAAGCTGCTAAGTCTGTCTTAGTGTCACTCAATGACCATATTTTATTTGGATATGCTTTTGGATAAATGATTTTGTTTTAACTTTATGAGGCTGTCTAAAACTTTCCATTTCCAAAACAATCCTATGTGGCAAAATCAAATTGTTCAGAGAAAATGTTTGAAGCCTTTTGTTTTGGGTTTGTAATGGCTATGAACGGGGAGTACTAATCAGTCATCTCGTTAATGATAGTTTTCCGTTTCCTAACAAAAAAGTCATCTCGTCAATGAGAAAACAATATCCTTGAGTCAAGAAGGGATGTTGTCGCTGGTTAATCTTACTCTTAGAAATGTGACTTTGGTGTCTATATAGCTGTGGCAGTTCTCTTTTGTGGGACAATATATTGACAAGTAAATATGGGTTTAGTAGAAAAAGTCGGTCTACTAGGAAGGAAAAAAGGTTGTACTAGAAGCCTCGACAATGATGGCAATGGCATTACCTTTTCTACTTTTCATCCATTATGATAAGCTTTTTTGTATGCACATTTATAGGTTTAAATTAACGAGGATTCCATGTTGCTCCTATTTTCGTATGCTATTTTTCCTTCTGAACAGGTTTTGTAATAAAGGCGCCCTTTGTATCCTATCAATTTGGATGAACTTGGTCGTAAATGGGAGAAATGGTGCATAAGCATGCCTAATTGATTTTACCTCTCTCTTTCAGGGTTAATAGTGATCGTGCTAAAGCAAAAGGGACTATTTACTTATCAAATGTACGCATGGTCTTTGTGTCAAGTAAACCAGATCCATACTTTACTGCATTTGATATGCCTTTGGTATGTACTTTCACTCTTTATGTTTGCTTGCCTTTTTATGCTTTTTGTTTGTAGAAAATTGTCTATCTTTGGTCCCCAAGAGGTGGCGCAGTTGGTTGAAGACTTGGACTTTGAAGGTGTGCTCCCCTAAGGTCCCAGGTTCAAAACTCACATGTGACATTAATTTGTAGACACCTCCTGTGTCTCCATTCCTTCGTTGTCTTTTCGGTGCCTGGCCTAGGAACGGGTGTGGTTACCTTTGTTTCAAAAATAAAAAATTGTCTATCTTTAGAGGCTAACTTGGGGTAAGTTTTCTTGCATAGACGAAAGGGTTTTTGGAATTTCTAGTGTTGGTTGATATTTAAATTTACCCCAACCCGTGAGTTTAAACTTTTGAGTTGATTGGTCATTTAACATAATTCAACACCTAGACACCTAGCTCTAGGAAGATGTATTTAACATACTTCCATCTCTTCTGGTTCTTTATTTGCATCCTTTTTGGTTGTGAATCTATCTTTAAAGCATTTAACTGACGCCCTGATGTGAAGGATTTTAAAAATATTTTTATAACTGCTTCATATTTAGTCTATAATAGCAATCTCGGTTCCTAGAGAACTATTTAAAGATAGATTTGATACTTATTACAAATTTACAGTTGAACTTTCCCCTCACTGCTAGCTGAATCAGATTCTTGTTGAATTCATTGCATCATAGACTTTTCACCTTATGTCTAGCAATTATGTACTATCTTATCCTTGATAGCCAAAGCATCTACAATCTTCGGGTGCTCCCATCCTAATTTCTCATTTGTTTTTTTTTTTGTTTTTGGATAAGAAACAATTTTGTTGATGTATAAAATTAGAATTACAAAAGAAAGGGACAAACCCTATTGAGAGAATTACTAAGACCTCTCTTAATCCACTCCATGAGATGAAACAACCTCAGGCTTGTCATTTTTAGCACACTGCCTCTGAAGCTTGAAGAAAAAAACATCCCACGTTTAACCTCCTAAAACTCTTGCATAAATATTCTACCCTCTTGAGTCATATATCACCCGAGAACTTTGTCAACATGAAAAAAATTACTCTTAGGAGCCTTGGTAAAATAGTGATATTAGTCCTTTAACTTGAAGCAACTGATGATTAATCCTATTATGCCGCCCCCAAGGGGTGGTGCAGTTGGTTGAAGACGTGCTTCCCTCAAAGTCCCAGGTTCAAGACTCACCTGTGACATTAATTTATAGACGTCTCCCGTGCCCTCCATTCCTTCGATGTCTCCCGGTGCCTGGCCTAGGGACTAGTGTGGTTACCCTTGTTTCAAAAAAAAAAAAGATTAATCCTATTATGCCCATCTCTTATAAGTAGGGCCCTATTTCTTAGTCCCAAACTGCTTTTGAATTGCGTTATTCTATTTGACATTTTGTTGAATTGCTATCTAACATTTAACTTGTTGCTCGCAGCTCTTTGTTCGTGATGAAAAATTCAACCAGCCAATTTTCTTCTGCAACAATATTTCTGGATTAGTCGAACCTGTAAGCATGCCAACTATTAAATCTAATCTTGTCTAGTTTGTTCGAGTCCCACTTCGACAGTCTAATTAGTCCCTTATTTTAGGTGGTGCCTGAAGACCAGCACAGGGCTCTCTACTCGACACACTCGTTTAAGATTTTGTTCAAGGAAGGGGGATGCGGCACGTTCGTGCCACTCTTCTTCAACTTGCTGTCTTCAGTGAGGCAATACAGTCAATACATGAATGCAGCTGCAGGTCCCCGAGTGGATCCGTTGCAGGCAGCACAAACTCCTGTCGATGAAATGATGAGACATGCGTAAGTAACATTGATTCTGTCAAATTCGATCTCTCGTGGTCAAGTTGGAACTTTTCATTTGATAGTGTTTTTGCTGATTAACTTGCAGTTACGTCGATCCAAATGATCCGACCAGAATCTTCTTACAGCAGCCAACGACGGAGTCGCAGTTGAGGAGGCGCACGTACCAATCCCAACCAGCTGAAAATGCAATGTAAAGTTAGTCGAACAACGATTTCATACAACAGATTTGTTCGTTTGTTGTTACTGAGGGCGTTGTTGATTGAATAAGTGAATAATGAAAACTTGTACAGTTTTAAGGATGGGTGTTTGGATTTTAAGTTTCGAGTTAGACCCAATTGTTATATACTTGATCTTCAGCTTAACTCTTCCGGTCTGTTGGTGGACGATGTGTTGAATTTAAGTAGTATTTGTTTTAAATAATGTAATATTTGTGTACAACCAAAAGACAACCGAATTTATCACCGTCTTGTGATTATCTGCTGTATTTTTGGCTTTTGAGGTTTAGGAATTGGGATTTTTATTGAAATGATGGAATATATATATATATATATATTTTGTTAAACCTATCATATACACACATTAGAACATTGAGAAATGGAGAAATTAGAACTATAAATCTTGTGGTTGTTAACGTATCACTATGTAGATTGAATTATGCTTATTTTATCAATGATTGATCGAGTAGTCAAGAGAATTTTGAAAAATTAAGTGGTCAAGGGTTTAATCTATAATCACCATTATTTATGAATTATCTATTTATAATAGTCGATATGTATGTAAGCTGGCCCGAACAGTCATGGATGTAAAAAAAAAGTTCACTTTACCACTTATTTATTATTTTATTTTTTTTGAGAAACGCTTTATAACTTATCACACAAGAAAAAACAGTTAGTTGTAGGTATTGTCTTCAAATTTAAGACATATGTCCTTGGGGGTGGTGTTGTTTCCTTCAAAGTCTCAGATTCGAAACTCACCTGTAAAATTACTCATTCGAGGACATGCATTTGTAAATTTACTCTAGGAAAAGTCGATTTTTTTTTCTTTTTTTATAAATTTCGACGTAATATATTTTTTTTTAAAAAAAGAAATTATCATTATCAATTTTTTTTTTTTTTTTTGAGAGGACGTGAAAAATGTGTTGGACCAATATTGCCAAAAACTAGGAAAAGAGAATTATTATTGATGAAAAGAGATTAGAGATGTGAATATAAATGGAATCTACGAAAATTATCATAATAAGTTGAAATCAAAGCTGAATCGAGGAAGATAAAGCGATGACCAGTTTGCTGAAGCCTGCGCATACGCATACGCATCGGCATCCGCATTCTCATCCCATACTCCATCAATCACAGCGATTCCGCAACTTCAATCGCTCCATAACTCTAATCGGATCTCAGCCACGCCACAAATTCATTGGAAGCAGCCGAATCAAGTGCAGTTATGACTCTGGCAACGAACAGCCTCCTCGTTCTACTTCTACTGCGTTGCAATTATACTCTGATATCGAGAGGTTTATCTGCCTTCCTTCTTGTTCTAATGCGTTGCGCCTTCGTTTTTTGTTTTTCGTATTATTTTTTGGGGTTTTTGTTGCTATTTTCATGAGATTCAATCGGCCGGGTGAGTGTTTTGCTAGTTATTATTGTTTCCTTCAGCTAACTCTGCTAGTTCGATTTTCATGAGATTCAACCGGCCGGGCACCTTAATTTCCAAACTTATTCATTTGGAGCACAAAAATGATTGATTGCATTGTTCAATCACTTAAAATCAAAAGAAGTCTAGCCGTTGAACTGATATAAGTCTATCACTTGAACGGATAGAAGTCTAAAGTCTATCACTTGAACTGATAGAAGCCTAAAGTCTATCACTTGAACCGATAGAAGCCTAAAGTCTATAGTTGAACTGATAGAAGTCTAATGATGGTAGAATAGGAATTTTGGGCAAATGTGCTATGAATAAATTATTTTAAAAAATGTGCTACAATTGTAATGAAGAACCAAAAATATGCTATGGAGGGCAAAGTCCCTTAATTCATTGGTGAAGTGTGTGTCTGTAAGGTTGTCAGAAAGAAAATAGAAGAGGAAGGAACCCGAATGATAGAAACACAATTAATAACACAGGGAACTTTCTCTTTATTGTATTATATTTGCATTTAGCACTTGGCTTGATGGATTACAACTAAAGAGTTTATCCTCTATTTATAAGAGAATGAAACTTGCTAATGTGTCCAAGCCTTTAAGAAGAAAGGACTAACTCAAATAGTGTTAAAGAGTAAGTACGTAAGGAGGGAACTATTGCAAAACGTGTCTTAACATTGCCCTCTCTTCAATTAGGTCTTCCATTTTTCTAAATTTTATTTTTAATATTCGCGAGTGTTCAGACCAGTTTGCGCGCACCTTAAATATTCTCACGGTACATACCGTTTGATCATAAAATATTTTGGTGTCAAAGAAACCCGTAATAAAATAGATTGAACCCGCAACCTTCGATTGGGTTTTTCTTAGAAATGCTTAAAGGTGCAAAAAAGAGAGAGTGGACTTTGAGATAGTAGCTCAGTAAACCATCATGTACTGGCCTTTGGATCTTAGAGTGTTATGAATTACATTGGACATTTATCGTTTATCCATTACTAGTTGAATGATTACTTGTATGAAGTGAAAGGAATCCTTATTTTCGAAGTTTATGTTCTTGCTTACCGTTGCTAAGTTAAAGTTTTTTCCTGTGTTTCTAGATTACTAACTGAGACCGTTAGGCAATCACAAGACGCCTGGGGTGGTTTAAAAGACTGGACAGAAGTTGAGGTGATCTTCAATTACCATATCTTTGTTTTTTAAAAAAAAATTGATTTTCATGTTTCACTAGCGGTCAATTGGTATCATCTTTTGGCAAATATTCTTTTTTGCAATACTTATAGTAGTATACCATGAATCTACATTTACAAAATGAAATCTCCATTCGTTCGTTTTTCTGTGGATGATGAGAAGGAAAGGATGCTTACTTTTAGGGGGTAAGAGGTTGAGGGATAGGCGCCTCCTCTCTCTGTTTCTTTGTTTATATTAACTCTCCTCTATGAGGAATCATTTAGTGGAAGCTAAGATCTCCTTTCGCATTTTGAGAGCACTTCCTCACCTTCATTGGGGCTTTTTCATCCATTTTTCTGATAGGGAAATGACAGATTGTGGTCCTTTTATCTTTGATTGGGAGTTTTGTTTCAATCTAGTATAAGGGATGTTTGTTTTTGAAGTCCTATTCCATTCAACGGTTTTTTCTTGTAGCCTTTCTTTCGGCATTTGATGAATTCCTCCCCCTCGATTAGTTTCTATCTTTAGCGTATGTTCTTTGTGTGGCAAGTCATTCATGAAATAGAACATGGTGATTGGATTTTGAAGAAGTTGCCCTACTTGAAAGGCTACTATGTTGCATTCTTTGTTGGAGGTAAGTGAGGATCTAGATCACATTCTTTGAAGCTAACGTTATGCACACAATCGGGAGTTTCGTTTTTGAGGTTTGGCTCATTCTTTGCTAAGCATAGGAGATGCATAGAGATGGCTGTGACATTCCTTCTTCATCTGGTCTTTAGTGTGAAGAGGTTTTTGTTGAAAGCTAGGGTGTCTAGTTTTGTGGGATCTTTGATATGAGAGGAACAACATAACCTGGGCTTGAGAGGACCTCAAGTGATGTTTAATGCTTTGTAAGGTTTCATGTTTCTCTTTAGGCATTGGTAGTAAAGTCGGTCTTACTTTACTTGATTGGATTGGTGCCCCTTTTTTTAGCTCGGTTCCCTTCTTGTGAACTTTGACTTTGTATGCTTTCATTTTTTCTTAATGAAAGTTCGATTATTCATAAAAAAAATGCATTAAAAACAAAAACAAAAAGTTAGCATTTAGATCAAGGTTCAAGATGAACCAGTGGGCACGATTATTTTCAGCATATATTTACATATGTCAGCTAATTGCATCCTACGAAGTTAATCTGCATTGTAAAATTGTAGGGAGCATGGGTTCTCAAACCACGAAACTCAACACCGAAATATGTTGTACATTTTGTTGGGGGTGCATTTGTTGGAGCTGCACCTCAGCTTACATATCGCTTGTTTTTGGAGCGTCTTTCAGAGAAGTGAGGCTTTTAGTTCTACTTTCTTTACCAGTACATTATTTTTTTGCCTTTTTTGATAAGTAATATATCTTTACCAGTACTATTCTTGGATTGTGATGGAACAGGTATCTATTTTCGTTAGTGTTTTATTCCTTTAAGTTGCACCAGACTTTTATATCAAACTTCCTTTTATAGTCATTTGACCTGTTCCACTTGCTTTTGAAATGCTTATCAAATATCATATTATATTGTGGCATCTTGCAGTACTATGTTTAGTTGTTTAATTGACTTCAAAGCCAAGATTTTCAGATCCTTGTAGTAGATTATTGTTGAATTATGTTAAATTACTGATCAACCCAAAAGTTTAAGTTGGTGAGTTGGGATAAATTAAATTATATCTACCAGGTGATGAAATCGACTGGACAGGGACTTGAACTTAGGACCTCTTGTTCTGATACCATGTTGAATTATGTTAAATCACCAATCAACCCAAAAACTTAAGTCGGTGGGTTGGGGCAAATTTAATTACATCAACCAACAATTATTTACTTATTAATGAGAAATGAAGAAGATTTTGACCAAACACCATTATGAATCAGAGGTGTTTTCATCATTGCAACACCCTATGCCAGTGGATTTGACTATTTCTTAATTGCGGATGAAGTGCAGTTCAAATTTGATAGGTGTCATCGGGCATTTCTAGATTCAGTGAGTTTTCTGTTTTTCTCTTTCTTCTCCTTTTCTCATTTGTGATATGAAATGTGCTCTTTTCCATTTTTTCCCCTAACACCTTGAAGGAAGAAGTTAATTAGTTAATCATACAGGTACGAGATCTTCCCATTTTCGGTATTGGCCATTCTCTGGGATCTGTCATCCACCTTTTGATTGGTATCATAACATCTCTTTATGTCATGTCAGGATCTGATTTGGTTTGCAGCAAATCAAGTGGGTTAGATTGCTAACTTATCTGTTCATCAGGATCAAGATATGCTGTTGAAAGAAGTGGAAATGTACTAATGGCATTCAATAACAAGGTACCTTTGCCACAAGTCATAAACATGAATTTAAGTTTCAAACATACGGCTGGATTAATAAAAGAAAAATATCAATTAGTAGGTTTGACTTTAAAGTATTTATTACTTCATAAAGTTAGAAATAGTTTCATCTTCTTGCCCATGGGATTCAGTGTTTTGGCAAGCACACACACTCATGCGGCAAGGTTTTGTAGAATTACAACCTGAGCACAAGGTTAAGGTGCATGCTTAAGAAATACAATCCAAACAATAATTCAATAATTAAATTTTATAGCTGATAAAACTGAACCTTACATCGAGGAAAAAGTATTCTGCTTTATGATCATATTCAGTATTATGTTGATAACTTATATAATCAAACAATTAAACTCATGGCAATCACTTCATAAAAGCTTAGACTTCTGATTATTATCAAAGTCATGAGGGGCATGGTTGAATGAATCAAATAAGTTCGTAGGTATTTTACTAGTTTTCTTAGTGTAATTTGTTTCTGGATGGCAAGCCATTTCTTGTCTAATTTGAACTTTTGGCAGCTTTATATCTGTCTTTTATAGATGGTCTAATTTGAACTTTTGGCAGCTTTATTTCTTGTCTAATTTGTTTCTGGATGTATAAATGAATTGAAATATGAAAGCCGATACATGGGAAAAATTCAAAGAAAACAGTAGATAATCCTAGTAAATTTCCATAGATGGTCACAAATGATTCTGCAATATGCCGAAAATGCTTATTTTTTCTCTCTTTTATTTATCTCTAAGAAAACAGCTATGGAACTCTACTCCCATGTGCTGTGATGATTATCTGTGTCGCTTTTCTTATGATTTAGAGGATTGACAAAAAGTTCTCTATTCACAGGAGGCAAGCTCAGCTGTTCCTTTATATTCCCCAGTGCTTGTTCCAATGGCTCAAAGCATGGGGCCTCTCTTATCACAAATTGCATCATCATCGACTTTCCGTCTAGGGGTGAGTTATTTTATCTTCTATGATCCTTGTGATTAATGTGCATGGTTTATTTAAAGCTTGCTGCTGAGAGTTTTCAAAAGTTGTTTTGAGATGCCTGTCATTGTGAACTTTCGTAATTCTGTTCTATCAGTGAAATGAACACTTTTGGTTGATAGAATAAAATTTACTCCAACCCATTTTCTTAACATGTTAAAACAAACACAATAATATTTTCAATTATGCAGTGATTGTAGTATAAACTAACATGAGTTGATGCCCTCTAGGTTAACCACACTTGTCCTGTCAACATATCTACTTTCTGAGTCTAAATTTGGCTAATTTTGATTGAAAGAAGTACTTATCCACGTAGTTCCCTTAAGGCTGTAAAACTATTACACGCTCAATCTATATGTGCAAAGCTAGAGTTCTAAAGAAGCATTCAGACCCTAAACATCATATACTATAATCATATTTAAAATGTAGCTGAAAAGAATCTCTTTTTACCCCTCATTTAGTTTTATATTTCATACTTATTCTAATATATGATTAGTAGTTAATATTAATATTTATGAGAATTTTTAGCGAAATTAAAAAGATATTGAAGTTTTTTGGTAAAAATAAATATTGAAACAATTCCTTGAGAGTTTAACCTAATATATATGTTTTTGTTTCAATTATGAATATTGATTTAATGAGAAAAATAAACTATTATTTGAATAATAAAAACGCAGGATTGATTTATTTATTTTTATTAAGTTCAATCATATGAGGTTAAAGTATTTGAAAGTCAAGAATATACATCTTAACCAATTGAACTAGGTGACTTATATGAGTTAATAGTATTATGCAAGGATCTCAATCCTATAGAATAATCTAGAAGGACCAAATTGAGAAATTCTTTAGTAGGTGGATAGTGGGGTTGGGTGAGAGAGTCTCTTGTGGTATATATAATGTGAGTAGAGATTTAGCAAGGTATGCCTTATATTGGAGGTTAAGTCTAACGACATACAGGGAGAGTCTTCGATGCTCTATAACTCACCGATTAGCCTGTAGTTGTCTTTTTGTCTTGTTATTTCTATTTCTGGTTATGTCAATGAAACATACCGTTGAATGTTGAATGAATTATGAGTATATGATAACCATCATGGAGTGGTTTAATGGTCAAGAGGGCCTTGAGGTGCTAAGCGGTGATGGGTTCAATCCATGATAATCACCTACCTATAAATTAATTTCCTGCGAGTTTCTTTCACATCCAAATGATGTAGAGTCAAACAATATGTCATGTGATATTAGTCGAGGTGCGCACAAGCTGGCTCCGACAGTCACGGATGTCAAAAAAAAAATTATGAGTATATTGATATTTCAGCTTTATTTCCGTTCTATTTGGTATCGGTACTATTACATATTGTCTCTAAGAGTCATTTTTGTTGATATGCATCAACAGGCAGAGATGACAATGAAGCAACTAGAAAATCTTAGCCCTCCAATTATGAAGCAAGTTCGTCCTTTAGTTGAGCAGCTCCCTCCCTTGTACATGGATCTGGTGAGGGGAAGAGAAGATTTTATCCCAAAGCCGGAAGAAACTCGACGACTTGTATGTCCAAAATAACTATAAATTATTTATGCATATTATTTTTTGTTCTCTTTTTTTCCCCCTTTTTGTTGGTACTCACTCTACGAGCAGGCAAGTATTTTATTTGGCTGGATTTTATTCGTTTATTTTTTTAGCTGGATTTGGGCATTTCTGTAGTTGATTTTGGGCAACTAATTAATGAGGTCTTGCACAATCCTACATTAGCTTAGGAAAGTGCATTGATCTCTCATTCAATTTTAAAATTGGGGAAACTAAAATTGTACGGTTAAAGTTTACCAAAGTACAAGGGTCTAAGAAGTACGGATATGAATACGAGACATGGACACTGTGACATGTTTTTTGTTATTAAATCTATGACACGGACACAAATGTTCTTAAGTTTATGCATTCATATACTTAAAAAGTTTACTTAACAAATGTCACGTGTAACAAATATTGGACCTATATTAACATTGTAGAATTAGTGTCTAACACAGTTATTTTGCTAATAAGTGTTTGATATGTGTCCAACAGTATTCAAGTGTCAAACAAGTGTTAGCCAAACTAAGTGCCCGTGCTTCTTAGACGAGTAAATAATGTATTTTTCTCAAATTTTAAGAACACTTAAGCATATATCTTACTGGTGTTAACTATGTGCCACCGTTTTTAAAAAACTATGTGCCATTGTTTTTGTTTTTACTCAGCCATTCTTGTGGTCAAATATTGGTCGTAAGGTTTTTAAGAAATGAATGATGGTATACCTGCCCTGTCTGTGGTCTGCACTTAACAATTTGTGTATAGCACAATCTTAGACTTGAGTTATAGGCTTGCACTAACTTGTTCTTGTGGATTGCTGCTTGATCAGATAAAGTCATACTACGGCATCTCCCGTAATCTTCTCGTCAAGTTCAAGGATGATGCAATCGATGAAACTCAGATACTCGCTCAGTTGCTTAGCTCGGAGGCTGCAATTAGTTCAATGCTCGACATGTCGACACGATCGTTGCCCGGCAATCACGCGTTACCCTTGCAGCAGGTCCTCCCCCCTCCCCATTTCATCATCTATGAACAATGAAGCACTTTTTTCTTATTAGTTCCATTATTATTGGGATTTGAATTTGGGGCTCTCATCTCTTTTGTACATTTATAGGCCCTTCCTGACATACCACCAGCAATGGCGGATGCAGTGAACAGAGGAAGCGAACTTTTTACCAATCTAACTTCCGGGACGCCTTGGGAGGCCGTTGCGAAAGAAGTAGGAAACACGTTAGGCGTCGACTCGAAAATCCTTCGAGCTGAAGTATCCAAGGATCTAGATCTGCTCGTGGAAGTGGCAACATCATGGATGGCCTCGAACATGGGTCCCAAACTTCTGAAGCCATAAATGTTGTCTTGGGTTCGAGTCTCGACTATTGGAATTGCATCATGTAACTCAGGACGTATTAGTATTTTTGTACATTTCATACTATCAATGAAATGTTGATTCTATGTGTTCTATTAAAAAAATGTTGTCATGGTGTTTAGTTTGCGAGCATCTCTCATATTCAGTTCATTTTGCTTCATTGCATAATGTTCTGTTTCATGTAGACTTACAATTGTGTTGTAATTATAAATATTTTGATGCTTTCTTGCAGTCTATATTTATTTAAATATTGGTAGGAAAGTTGTGGATTAATTAGACTTCATTTGTTAATTCTTAACTATCTTATCAAAAAATCTAAGTAATGTTTATATGAAAAATTGGGATAGAACTAAGAAGGTGGGAGTTTTTTTTTTTTTTTTTGATTGAATATTATAAGTACATTGATTATCCTATCTATCGAATGGAAGACATCATGTGCATAGTCTTTTCGTCATTTTAATATATTGCCCCAATTTTTTGCTATGCTCGAATTTCCTTAGATTTTTATTTTTAATTACACATGAAAAATACTTTTTCTTTTTTTCTTTTTAATTACTTGTTAAAAAAAAGAAAAAAAGTGAACTAGATTAAACTTTAACTATAGTACAATTTTTAGTACAAATTAGGAAAAAATGGACCAACAAATCCTACATAAAAGGTACAACTACTCTCAAATAATACGAGAGTCACATACTATTTTTCGGATTCGAACCTTTTTTTTTCTTTTTTTTTGAATCGGAACTTTCTTTTTTGAGAAGCAACCCTAGTAACTTTTTTTTTTCTTGAGTAAATTAGGGGGATTACAAATTTCAATTCGAGGGATCGACTCATGGTGTTGAACTGGATTTCCACCAAAAAATGAAAAATCGATCCTTTCGGTAGCAACCCTAGTAACTTAGTGAAAAAAGCAACCCGATCAACTTTAACTATAGTATTAATGGTACAAAAAAACGTTTTAATTAGTGAAGCTTTAGACAGTAATATTGCTTAAAAAAAAAAACACTAATATTGAAATAACCTTTAAAAAAAAAAATAATAATAAAACGAAGTCGAAATAGGCATTTGGGAGGGTGCGAGTTGGTTCATTCATCCATTCGTCGAAGGCAAAGAAAGAGACTGATCTCGATTCGCAGCAATGGCCGCATGGAGAGGACAGCTTTCCAGGAATTTGAAGGAGCTTCGAATCTTGCTCTGCCAATCCTCCCCTTCCAGCGCCCCGGCTAGGTATTCCATCTCCGCTTTACAAATCCTGCTCCAGAGATTGTTGATTGAAATCCTGTTTTGGCTTTCGCAGGGCGTTCGTGCAAAACAATTACAAGGATCTCAAGTCCTTGAACCCCAGATTCCCGATCTTGATACGCGAATGCGGCGGAATCGAGCCCCAGTTATGGGCTAGATATGGTACTTCTCAACCTCCTCTTCATTTCATTTCGTTCAACATTTCCAGATTCTACAATTCATCGAAAAGCGAATTCGTTCTGTGTTTATTTCTTCATGCTTTGCAATTTTCCTCAATTTTATTAGGGCAATGAAAAGGGTAAAGTAAAACCAAAGATCCATGGGGCGGGAGGACCAGATAGAGCAATGAAAAAACTTTATGTCAACTTGGGGAAATGTACATATTGGGATTTCGTTTCTTCAATTTTATTACGAATGTTAATTGTTAATGATTCCTAAAAGTAGTGAACTTCTGGTTTCTATTTCTATACATCCAAGGAATTTGCATGTGTTTTGGGTCTAAGGATTCCACAACTTTTTTTTTTTATATCTGTGATTGTCGGGCTAGCTTTCGCGCACCTCGACTAATGTCACATGTTATACCGCCTGACCCTACAACATTTTGAACCCATCAACTTATGCACTCCAAGTCCCTCTTTGACCTAGTTGATTCCACAATTTTTGTGATATCATTCAAAACTGACTCAGCCAAACGAGCAGAGTCATAAAGCAATCTATCTAAGAAATAATTTCCTACATGTTTCCAATTCCTTGACAACCAAATATTGTAGGATTAGATGGTATGTCTCATGAGAATAGTTGAGATACGCGTAAGTTGAACTAGATATTTACGAATATCAAAAAAAGAAACATAAAGCCACAACCGCTTGTCATCCACAGGCTTAAGCATTGATTTAACAAGGTATCCATTAGAGAAATCCATTCTTGGACCTCCAAATCATTACGGTTTTATCTGAAGTTTAGGGTTCCAAGAAGATTTGATGGAGTTCCAAACTTATAGGAAAGCGTTTGAAACAACATATATTTGGGGGAAAAGGCTGCTTACTTTTCTCAGCACCTGGTGTTTGCTGACCAATACCTTACATAATACACTTTAGTTGCTCTTGAAGCCAATACCTCTTTCAGTTCGAAAGGGGCTTCCTGGGGAGCCTTCAGTAGTTTTCAGTAGTTTTGGTGGCAGCTTGAGTGGAGCACCAGCCACCGTTGGAAACCGTTGAGTTATGTTAGACTACCAATCAACCCAAAAGCTTAACCTGGAGCTTAACCTGGTGGGTTGAGATTAATTTTATTATATCAACTAACACTCCCCCTTACTTGTGAGTTTAGAAATTTGAGAAATGCCCTACAAGTGGAATCTAATTGTAATTGGGGAAAAAATGACTTTGCACGAGTTTGAACTCAGGACCTTCTACTCTAATACTATGTTGAGTTATGTTAAACCACCAATCAACCCAAGCTGGTGGGTTAGGGTAAATTTAATTATATCAACTAACAAAAACTCTATATTATTTTAGTTTAGCTAGTTATCAATTAGAATAAATGTGTCTTATGAATGCTAAATATCTAGCAAGTGTTTGACGTTAAACATGGTAACATTAGTTGTTTTTTTTTTTTTTTTTGAAAGAAGAAATTTGGAGGATATGTGATTGCAATAATCGCCTTATGTCTTTGTTTGGTTAATTCAGCTGATTATTTTTCCTTTTGGTTTGATAGACATGGGGGTTGAAAGGGTTGCTCGTCTAGAGGGTTTGAGCGAGGCACAGATCTCGAAGGCACTCGAAGACCTAGTTAAAGTTGGCGCATCCTGAAGGAGTAATCTGCTGTGTTATTGTACTTCCAACAGACGTTAATAAAGGCACGAGTGGAACTTTTGTTTGGGATGCTTTTCTGTTTACATTCTGTTCACTCAGCTTTTTTGAGATTATTGCTCAAGTATTCAGCATGATAAAACATGTTTCTGGTACGTATATTTATTTGTTTATATGAATAGTTTCTCCGGGAGTTATTGCCATAATTAGTTACTCATTTTTCCTAAAGAATTGATCGCATTAATTTCATAGAACTTGGAGAACTTCTTTTCTACTTTTCCTATCAATGTTACGTATTTATGTTAATTTTATATGTGTTTTTTAATTCCATTATTGTCTTTATGTTTTGAAAACTCTCACAAACACACTTTCATTTTTCTCAACAAAAGTGTGGGTTCTTACAAAAAAAAATCCACCAAATAGGAAAATATTGTGTACCATCATTAAATGGTGAAAAAGAATGTGAAAATAGGAAATTCATCTCAAGGATTGTGGTTCATTTTTAATGTGGTATGGGTAGGGTTTCGATAATGTGCGAAAAAGAATGGACTTCATTGATATTTTACAGAGAGAATCATCATGGAGTGGCTCAATTGGTCAAAGAGGGTCTTGTGGTGCATAAGGTGATGGGTTCAATCCATGGTGGCCACCTACCTAGGAATTAATTTCCTACGGGTTTTCTTGGCATCCAAATGTTATAGGGTCAGGCGGTATGTCCTGTGACATTAGTCGAGGTGTGCGAGGAGGTGGGTGTTTGACTTTGCATAGTAAAGGAGGGTTTGGGCAATTTGTAATGGTAAAAGTTTCTACTGTGTAATAAGGGATCTTGATTTTGTTATATTTCTGGTTAAAGGGAATAGGTTCTTAAGTAGTAGATAGATGGCATCAATTTAAGGTGGTAGGAAATTGAATAGTTATTTTATTGATTAAACAGGAGGATCTATTTATTTATTATTGATATTGTTTTGAAATCCAGGAGGATCTATCTATTATTGCAGTAGAACATTCGATGATAGATTAGGCCTTGTTTGATAACCATTTTGTTTTTTGTTTTTTGTTTTTGAAATTTAAGCCTATTCACACTCAAATTACTACAATGTGTTCAACTCTACCTATAATATATTCATCTTTCCTTAAGAAAGTATGAGAACAATAACCAACTTTTAAAAACAAAAAAAGTAGCTTCCAAAAGTTTGTTTTTGTTTTTAAAAGTTGGTTAATATTTGTACGGATATTTCACAACATATAAATAATTAAATAGCGAGAATGATTACGTGTCAATGCTGGTTTCGTCGATGATGAAACTTTTCTCTAACATAACGAAAGTGTGAAATCCCAGGAAATGTGCAAGTATACACAGCCCTTGTTGTAGCAAGC
>JBBMEF010000018.1:8694870-8714611 GCA_037832685.1 Sicyos baderoa | reverse complement strand
TTTATTTTATTTAATTATTATTGTTAGACTTTTATTTTTTAATATTTTTTAAACCTATTGATAAGATTTTGAAGTTAAGTAAACTTGAATTTTGCATTAGTAATAAGAGTATACTTATGCTAATATTAGTCTTAAATTTCTAGGAATTGAAAAAGAGGCATTAGAAATTGTTTATTGAGTACATTACTTACCATGGTGAACTTCTTAAATTTTAGTTTAGTTGCAAATTTTGAATCCGATAACCCAACCCAACCCAACCCGAAAATAAAGGGTTGGGTTGGGTTGGGTCTTTAATTGGGTTGGGTTGGGTTGGAGAATTGACCAACCTGAATTTTTGGGTTGGGTTGAAAATCATCTCAACCCAACCCAACCCATATTCACTCCTACTTATAATATTAGTATGAAGTTTCGCTTGAGTACTATTTAATTAACCTGTATTGGACAAAAATTGATTATGTGAGTGAGGTTGACATGATATAAGCTTATGCATAAAATTTGATTTTTTTTTTTTTTTTTTTTTTTTTTTTTTTTAGAATGCATAAAAATTGATTACGTGAACAATATTATCAATTATCTTGATGATATATCTTTAATATTTTTTGAGTTGTAATGAATGGTGAGAAGACTTTTCAAATGCTTTTATTTTATTAGTTTAGTCAATTTGTGAAGGTTACGATGGTAATTATTTATCACAAATAAAATAAACAGGAGGACAATGACATGTGCTTTATGGAATGGAAAAATTAGGAGCCATGCGAAGAAAAAAGTGAAAAGTAAAAAAGAGGTGCATGGAAAAAATAGAACCAAAGGTAATGCTAATTTAGTGGGTTTGGTTGAGACTCTTGAGAGATATTATAATCAATGTTAATTAAAACAAAAAATTATAATTAATTACTAATTAGTGGTGAAGAGAATATATGAAAAAAAGGGCTTACTTTTTTTTTTCTTCTTCTTTACAACAATATAATTGGAATTATTAATATTAAATGTACATTCATATTAATACGTTACTACTTTTGTTGATGGACACCCACATTTGGAAAAATGGCAAATTCAATCCAAAATTGATAATGATATAATGATATAATTCTTGGATAACCTTCACAATGAATGTGAATTTTTCCCTTTTTGCTTACATTTTTTTTTAATTCAGGGTGTTGAACTTAATTATCACTAAATATTTAAATATTTTCGAATTATTTTGAAATG
Organism: Sicyos baderoa; assembly: GCA_037832685.1. NCBI lineage: Eukaryota > Viridiplantae > Streptophyta > Magnoliopsida > Cucurbitales > Cucurbitaceae > Sicyos > Sicyos baderoa. Next base: position 8,713,402 of record JBBMEF010000018.1, on the reverse strand, counting down.
AGCTAGTACGGGTTCAGGAGAAATGTGCCCCTTGAAAACTTTTCTTAAATGATTTCAAAAAAAAAAAACTTTTCTTAAATAAATATTTGATTTTGAATAAAAAATAAAATAAAATAAATATTTGGTTTACATTAGGATTTTTTTTTTTTTTTTTTTTTTTTTGAGATTACATAATTAGGAACTAGACCTTTTGGTCATTGAGCATATTCTAATGCCGCCGAGCAACTGCTCATGTTGCTTGATTTTATTTAATTTTTTTTTAATGGAGTAAATGACTATTAAATGTAAAAGGTTATCTTTTTTATTTGTCTATCTTTACTTTTTTGGAACTATGATATAATGGATACGTTAAAAAAAAAAAATTATTATTATTTTTTGGATTATAATGATGGATTTGAACTCAAGACCTTAGGATCATTAGGTGTATAACCGAGCTACAACTCTGGTTGACCATTACTAAATTTCATCCATATTTGAATCATTTTGTTGATTAAAAAGAATACCTAAAATTTCATCTATATTTGAATCATTTTGTTGAATAAAAAGAATACCTAAAACTTTTTTTTGGTATAAATCGAGGGAGGGGTATCACAAACTCTAAGAGGATGTAACACTAGTTTCAAATATGTAAGAGTCAAATATCAATTTTTGAAATCGAACATGTAATCGTGGTGTTGAATTATATTACCACCAAACAATGAAACTAATGTGTCATTGACTTTTTCGACAAGAATGCATGTTTCTAAGTTTTGTTTGGAAACCAATGTGCACTAATTTATGTGTGAGATTCAACGATAGATTTTTATTTATTAGATCATCGGAAAAAAAAAACTAATGATAGATAGAAATGAAGGGTGAGCATGTCTTTTGACTTTTTCTAGTAGAGCATATTTTGAATAAAAAAAAACAATTAACTGTTCATTTTTATGTACTTTAATTCAATTATTTGGCTTTGATCTATTTAAACAATTTTTAATTAAACAATTTTTATTATAAAAAAAAAATAATTCAAAAAGTAACTTTAGTTGATTTAAAGAACTTTTTGAAATCTTAATCAAACACCACCTTCTTTTGTTTGAAAACACTTCTATACACAACGAGACACAATAGTTTCTAAGAAAAAGATTAAATTAATTTTAAACCATTTTTAAAGAAGCATAACTTAATTTAGGAGACTAAAAACACTTAGCCATCTAAAAAATTAATGATTTGATCCCTCATCTGGTAGTTATTGTCCCCAATCAATTTTTTTTTTCTTTTTTTAATTATAATAATTAGATGTACACAAATATTATTGAACAATTACTTTTGTTGGCTGACATAGATTCATATGGTCGAACGGAATAGAAGAAGATATACATACATCATGCAACATTTTTTTTAATATAATTATTCAAAGCTCTTTAAAATTATATATATAGATATATATATATATTTTTTTTTTTTTTTTTTTTTTTTGTAAAGTTATACTACACATATAACATTTTTTTATAGCTAAAATGAGTAAATGACTTCTCAAACGATTTAGTAATTTAGGTGTTTGTTTGTTCATTTAAAAGATGATTATATTAAAAATTTGCTAACTATTAAAAAAAACACACACATTGAAACGAGCTATTGTAATTATTCAAAACAACTGATCACTTTTAACTATTCAAAATAATTCTTCATTTCTAACAACTCATTTTTAATCATTCATTTCTAACTACTTAAAATAATTTTTCATCTCTAACCACTTATTTTAATAAATAATTTTTAACTACTCAAACTAACTCATTTTTAATCACTCAAGCTAACTCATTTCTATAAAAATTTACACCTTAACAAATTATTACAAAAATTTCAATTTTTCAACCACTTAAAAGAAACTCGTCATTCAAAACTTTATACAAACACCCGTTTAGAGCTTAGAATATATTATAAATTCAAATTTCTATACTTTCCATTACGGTTGATTAAAAGGAAGTACTTTTTTTATTTTAGTTATAATAATCGAGGGTGGGAGTACATTTCTTTTTCAAATGTAATTATTTTTAGACGTTTAAATGAATAGACTTATATTGTCGGTTTTTATAAATCTTTTTCAATTCATTGGGCTGGCACGCCTAAAATAAAAACAAGCTTTTTTTTATATTAACCAAAAACAAAAATAAATAAATGCAATAAATAGCATTGTCTTAAAAAAAAAGAATAAAAAAAAAAAGTAGAGAGATAAAGAAGGAATGGAAGGATGGAAAAGGCGCCGTATCCACCGCCAATGGTAGATAAGCCAAGCGAAGAACCGAACGAATCAGAAAGCGCCACGTCAAATAGCATTAAAGTTTTATTTATTATTATTCTATAATAAAATAAAATTATACTCGATAGTTTAATTTTACAAAATAATTATAAATCTAGATAAATTTGAAAATATTTAGCATTTAGTCAAATATAAAATATAAATAATATTTATTATATTGTATAATATATTAGTTATTCAGTATAATATTATTTTATATTGTATATTTAATTACGATTGCTAAATTTTTTTAAATTTATTATTGGTCTATTTCTGCAAAAACCTCTATAATAAAATTCAATATTTTTTAATTAAATATTAATTTTGATTATTTAGAATGAAAGGTTTGAGAAACGTGGCTTGAGTTTGAAAGCCCCCGAATCCGTAATTGAATCACGTGATCCTCACGCTCCCAACAAAATCATGATTATTAATGTCATTATTATCATTAATTTCTTTCCTTTTTCACCTTAATCTCATCGGTTTTACTTTATCCCTCATTTATTATTCCCATTCCCACACTCCATAAATAACTCTACAACTCCTCAAATTCTTAACTTTCATCTTTAATTGGATAATACTTTACTTGTCTCATCAAAAAAATAAAAGAAGATAATACTTTTCTTTATTTACTTATTAATTTTTGGATAAACTATAATTTTGATTATTAAATATGTTTTTTTATAAAAGGCGTATTGATTCATACATGCTACTTGTTAGAACACTTTGTATTATAGGCTTTTGATCGATCACGGCTTGAGTTATAGGTCATTTATAGGTCGGAGTCATAGCCACATTCTTAAAAGGGTGTTTTTCATCTTCATTGATTAATAAAAATTTATTGTTATTATTATTATTTTTTTTTTTTTTGTGTCCCTTGCCTGGGCCAGCCGCTTGCATGCACAAACGAACCTCGATTAATGTCACAGGGCACATCGCCTGACCTTTTGGATGTCAAGAAAACTTGTAGGTATTAATTATTATTATTTAAATCCAAATGTTTATTTAATTTTAATAATAATAAAGTATAAATTTTGATTCATATAAGTTTCAAAATCTATATTTCAAAAAAAGAAAAAATTAAAATCATAATTAGAAATTGGCCACTTTAATTCTGAAATTAGAATTTAGTCTCTAAAATTTGATAAAATTAATGATTTTTTTTGAAAAAATTATTTTTTATGTAATTGATCGAATAAAAAAATTACATGATCTATTCTTTCGGGCTAATTTAGAGACATAACACTATGTAAATATCAATTATAGATTGAATCGGTGATACTTAGTTTTTCAACGCCCTCCTAACCACTAAACAACTCTATCATAATTAATTTTTAAAATTTTTATCAAATCACCCCAAATAATTTATAGATTTGAAATCAAATATAATTAGATTTAAAAATGATTAGACTAAATTTATAATTTATATATATATATTAATAATTGTTGTGGGTGTTTGTGGGTTGGTGGTCACTCATAGTGAGTTTGGCTAGAGGTATAAATAAGGAAGTTGGAAAACGGAGGAACCAATGGAGAATTGAGAGAGAACGGAGAAAGAAGGGTTTCAGAAGGTGAAGCAAAGTATTTATCCTTTCAAATCCTTTAATCTCTCTCTGTTCTTCATCTTCTTCAACCACACTTTCATTCATGGTGTTCTAAACGGCAATCCGTAGAGATATGGGCAAGTACGAGCCGATCAACGACTGTGATCTTCCCAATGAGACTGCGATTCTCATCAATCCTCATGATTCCATGACCGTTCTTTCACTTTCTAAGCACACTAAAGAGGATGTTGAGATGGCGCTTCGTGATTCTTGTCCCAGATCTCCGAATCCTCTGCACCACAATGCCGCCGCCGCCGCCGATGCTCGCCCCCTTCTCCGATCTTCCGCCCAGCGCCTTGCTTCGCTTGATGCGTTTCGCGGCATCACTGTTGCGGTATAAATCATTTAGGGTTTTTCTACTCTTTCGTTGGATTTCGTTATGCTTTTTTTTTTTGTGTTCTTTGATTGGATGGAATTGTTTATTTATCTGTTGTTTAGTGTTGTTGGGTATTGAGATTTCTCGTAAGCGCATGGAAGAACATGGGTCTTATTGTGGACTTGTTTTACTTCTTTTTTTTTTTTTTTTAATAACTGGATTTGACTTGCTGAATTTGAGATTTGATGAGATAATACATAATTTGACTTTTGAAATTGGTGTATTTAATGGGGTGGTTTCGGTTTCAACATAACTTATCTCATCAGTATTAATCGCAATTTTGATCGTTGATTGATATGTGTTCCTTGATTTAGGGCGATTTTTAGGGAAGGGATGAAATAACCTAATTTTGTCCATGGTTTTCGAATTTTTAGTTGTTGTGGAACAATTAATTATTCTACAATTGGGTTTTTTTTTTTGAAAAGTTAAGAAATAGTTCTTACCATTATTTCAAGTGATCCCAAATTAAAATATATCATGTTCTTCAATCTGTCACTTTCCATTTAGCTTTAAATAAAACAAAAGGGATGCTGATTAGAGAAGCATAGTGTTTGGTTGGTCTGTAGAACATGTCTGTGGAGGATGACGCATAAAGCTTCATGATTTTGTTGTTGGTCGTCGTTAATGGCGAAGAGCCCTTCTTTCTCGTTTGTTTTCTGCCAGGCTTTGCCCTGAAGAAACCATGAACAAACACCACTGCTTTTGCTGCAACTTTACTCTTTTTCTGCACCCAATGATATCTCTTTGCATCTTTTGACTTGTTTCATTGATTTTGATCTTTCATCAGTTTCTGTTTAGGTGTAGATGTCGAGCAAGATCTTTCTGGTGCTTTAATTACTTTAGCAATTGTGTGGTTCTAATTTGGCAAGGTTTCTTTGGATTCCTCTGGAAGGAAATGATTGGTTGCCATCTGTTAATTTGAAATATCTTAAGGGTGTTTGAGACAATGAGAATGATTATGAGGAGAATAATCATCTTATCCTTGTTTGGTTTATCGAGAATTTTTCTGGCGTAATCACTCTTCGTTCCCCATAATCATTTTTCATTCTCGTGTATCACTTTTTATTCTCCTTTGTATTTTTTCTTCTCATAATCATTAGGACACACAAAAATTATTTTCCTATAATCATTCTCTGTTTCCCAACACAAATAAAATAGCCATTTTTTCCCCATATTTTACTCCTATTCTCATCCTTTCCATCTCTGCAGAAAGTTTGTAACACCAGTGTCTGAAATTTTGCTAGGGAGGAGCAATATTTCAATTTTGGAAATTTAGGATTAACTCATAGATTGGTTTAAAGTATCAACATTTCTACATAATTTTGTTAATTTTAAGAACTTGGCAACTTCTTTCTTTTGCTCTGCGCCTAAACGGCCAGGAGCAGAGCAAAAGAAATTTTTTTCTCTTCTTAAGAAGTATTAATTCTTAGTAGTTCTTACCATAGCTTTTAACCTAGTATATTAGTTCTTAGCATAGCTTCTGATCATAGATTGTGACGTACACATTGAATAGCTTTAAGTTCAACAAGTTGACTTTGTTTTAAATCATGTTTGTTAAATGAAACATGGCAATGCTCAGTGGAAAAGAAATTTAAGTAATGGTTCCTTGTTTTGGTTAGACATTACACTATCACTGAAACTTATTTCATATTTTATGGATTGAACAGAGACTACACAGACAAAATGTTATGAATATTATGTGATATTAATTCAATATATTAATTATGGACAAAATGTTATGAATATTAGTTGCTTCATTTTGTCATTTGCTTGCAGCTAATGATAGTGGTGGAATATGCTGGTGGGATTATGCCTGCAATAAATCATTCACCATGGAATGGGTTAACACTGGCAGATCTTGTGATGCCATTTTTTCTATTCATTGTTGGAGTTTCTCTTGCCCTTGCTTACAAGGTAATCCTTTATTCATTGCCCTTTTTACTTGAAAGAAATTTTGTATTTTGAATTCAACAACCTTTGAGGATGAGTGGAACTCTTGGTTGGTTATACATCATGCCAGTCGAACTCAACTCTGGTCAACACCTTCAAACTAGTTTCATTCAACTACTTTTCACCCCCTAATGTCCAAATTTAGATGTTTTTTAATTGTTGTTATTGTTTTTCTTCCTTGTAAAGAAGTTGATTTTATTCCCCTCCCCTTTAACCCAGAAAATTCCAAGCAGAGGCATTGCAACTCAGAAGGCTGTGTTACGGACGTTGAAACTTCTGTCCTTGGGCCTTTTTCTTCAAGGTAACTAACGAGAAATATAATATTTATGAAACTGTTATTTATGCCCTTTTCCTCTGCCAAAGTTTGAGAACTTTGTAAAATTCATTGAATAAAAGATTTCTTTTAAATGGTATAATTTTTTTATGGTTGTATTGAGCCTCATATTTCATTCTTAATGAAATCGTTTCTTCGTCCAAAAAAAAAGATTTCTTTTAAATGTTCGAATGAGATAGGGTACACTACATAATTTTGTGGGGTATATGCTGACAAAATAATCCTATCTATTCAGGTGGGTTTCTCCATGGTGTAAAACATTTTACTTATGGAGTGGATATCCAGCAAATTAGATGGATGGGAATCTTACAGGTATTTCTTACCTTTACATTGGTTGTGTACCTTTATTTCTTTAATGAAAATGAAAAGAAGCGAAGGTTCAGATACGATTCTTGATGGAGAAAGAACACGGACAAACCTCTTAGGGAAGAATAACAAGAAAATACCATAAGGAGCAAAAAACAATTGTTGTTTACTGTTTACTCCTTTTAGTTATTTGATATCTTTTATTTTCTTTTCTTTTCTTTTTCTTCCCCTCTCTACAGAGAATTGCAATAGCATATTTTCTTGCAGCACTGTGTGAGATATGGCTGAAGGGAAGTGATTATTATGTGAGTTCAGAAACTGCATTGCGTAGAAAGTATCAATTACAGTTGTAAGATTCTTGTACTCTCCCTTTCCTTTTTCCTCTTTAATTATAAAGTTAAAGAAACTCAGCTTGTAATTGATGAAATTGAAATGAAATAATGTGCTTCTATGACAATAAGATTCTTGTACTGTTTGTCTATAACAATGTACCGTTGACAAGAATGAAGAATTTGAATTCTTATGAAATATTAGTAATTTTTTTTACTGATTTTAAATATCTCCAACTTCCTTTTAACAGGATCGTGGCTGTTATCCTCACAATCTTATATCTTGTCCTGTCATATGGATTGTATGTTCCTGATTGGGAGTACCAAGTTCCAAGTCAAACTAATTCCCTTGTGGCTTCTCCTAAGATATTTTATGTGAGCATTGAATCTTTAAGTCCTTAGTTTCATTGAAGCTTCAGTTATAATTGGTTGGCTTAATGGTTTGTATCACTTGATACCCAATTTCAGGTGAAATGTGGCACACGTGGTGACACTGGACCAGCCTGCAATGCTGTGGGAATGATAGATCGTAAGATATTTGGTATTCAACATCTGTATAAAAGACCTATTTACGCACGGTCCGAGGCAAGTATTTTAGGAGACTATTACTAATCCCCCTAAAGGGTGTGCTTATCCTGAAAATTAATCCACCTTTTTTTGTTGTTCTTAGCAATGCAGCATTAATTCACCAGACTATGGTCCATTGCCTCCTGATGCTCCTTCTTGGTGTCAAGCTCCTTTTGATCCTGAAGGGATTTTAAGGTGTCAATGTTTCTTCTGATTCTATTTGTGGAAAACTCATAATAATGGTGTTTATATTATACCTTGGAGGCAATGTACAAATTTTTTTGCTGTTTTTCGGTTTGTTTTTTATTCTTATCGTATCTCGTTTCATTTCGTAGCACAGTGATGGCTGTGGTGACCTGTTTGGTTGGCTTGCATTATGGGCACATCATTGTCCATTTTGAAGTGAGTGACACGATGGGGCGTACATTTGTACAATTACATACATCTTTGAAAGTCTTTTAGTCTGTTCTTATCCTTCAACTATTTGCAGGATCACCGAGACAGAATGCTACATTGGATCATTCCCTCGTCGTGTCTAATTGTGCTAGCCATTGGCTTGGATTTCTTAGGTGAGTGAGATTCAGTCAAATATGAGGATTTGATAGAGAGCTTGAAGGGACAAGGACAAATACTAACTCGAACTCTTTTGTAGGGATGCATATAAATAAGGTTCTTTATACAGTTAGTTACATGAGCATCACTATTGGTGCAGCCGGACTTCTCTTCACCGGGATATACTTGATGGTATAACACCAACGTCTTTCTCCGATCTCCACTTTCGATTCGTTTAGTAACTAACATTGACAAGCACAGTCAAATAACTGGTTATGCGCGGTCGTGTGCAGGTTGATGTGTACAGATGGAGGCGGATGAATGCGGTGATGGAGTGGATGGGAAAGCATGCATTGGTTATATACATTCTCGCCGCCTGCAATGTGCTGCCTGTGGTTCTCCAAGGCTTCTATTGGGGGCAGCCTCAAAACAACATCGTAAGTTTACTTCTCTAAATGAAATAACAATGTTTAGTAGTACCCATTATTTAAGTGATTGATTCTGAGATTAATAATGCCATTGCCAGCTGAGGCTAATTGGAATTTCAACTTAAAAGGGTGCTGTTGTGGTGAAAATAGCCTTTTGGAAAGTCCAAATGCTACAAAGGTCTGTCCTTTGCAATATATAAACTAGACCCAACCCACATAGCCTCATTGATGTCCATTGGAGTCTGATTGATGATATTCTCTATTTAAAGAGGAAAGAATAATATAGTATAATAGAGGTATACGATCGCTCGCATGCTCGTTCGATCGCTTGTCCGTAATAGGAGATTAGTTTTTGGTTCAGTTTTGTGTAAAATATTTAGAAGGACGGAATGGAAGCTATATATTATTTAGTTGCTCTACCTCTGCAAATCATTCAACTCTCATTGTATACCAAGTACCTCTGGAAAGTCATATATAATATCATTATTGATTGATTGAATGAATAAATTCTCTACTTTTTTAACATATAGTGAATGATTAGCCCCTTTTACAGAATAATAATAATTATATCTTTCCTAAAGTCCACTCATATTCAAGAATCTGATTCAATTCAAGAAAGTGGAGTGCCATTCCTTTTCCCAAATCTTTGATGCTTCCAGTGTAAGTGTTTTGGATTATAAATAGAGATTCATAGAGTATGAAGCATCGGAAAAAACAAATGTGCTACAAAAAACATGAAAGATGAAACAAAAGTACACACCATCAACACCACCAAAATCGACATCCCGTTCGCGATGAACTTTATGCATCCTCTTCAACTTTGAGACAAGAACATTTGAACACTGGCCTCTAATAATAGATTTCGTTGACTGATTTTGTTGACGGATAAATCGAGACCTTCGTAGAGATGACATTACCAATTCCTATGATTATATGCTCATAGTTGAACAAAGCATAATGTTCTGAACAAAATTGGGGTATAGAACATGAATCCAGTGAATTGTTGGAAGATTTCTATGTATTCTGCTTCTATGTTGTTTGTTCCCTTCACTTTTCTTGGTACTCATTTCACTAAGCTTTGCAGCTTCTAATATAAGCAAACAAAAAAAAAAAAAAAAAAAAAAAAAAAAAAAAAAGCCACTTTAGTCTTTCACAGTCTTAGAATACTTTGTTTATATATATTGAGCTCAAAAGCTTAGTACAATTATGAGGTAGAAGTGAAAAAAACTCAAATTATTAATATACATGTTTCTCGAACTTCATTTAATGTTATCTTTCTTTTAAATCTTGCTTTACATTCGAAGTTAAATTAATATATTCGATTAGTATTGATCAAACTAATTTTATTTAATTCTCTTAGTATCTAATAACAACAAATTTAGATTTTAATTACAATCTAAATGAGTCTAAGTTAATTACAATCTAATTTTTTTATTCATTTATTTTTCTCACAAAATTTTGAATGTCTCGTAATTTGGAGTTGCCTGCTTTTACTCAGACACCGCATGGATAACATCATCTCCCACCTTATGTACATCTAAAACCCCATACCTATCTGCTTTATGCAGTATTTACACCATTTTAATTTAACCTTTATATATATATATATATTCCTCATTAAAATAATATTAATAATTGAGGTTTGTTTCATTTTTACATGTCTACTTGTAATTGCATATATGTTTTTTAATTCACAATATAAATATATTTCTAAAATTTATTAAAAATAAATAAATAGACAATTAATGAGGAGTAATATACTTTTAAAATGTCCCCCACAAATAGAACGGAATAATGAAATATAGAAAAATATCTCATTTTGAGAAGGCGAGTTTAGTTTTAATTTAAATATATATTTCAAAATTGAAAATATTTCAATCATGTTAATTTAGTCTTTGAAATAACAAAATTATTAGATACATAATTATAATTTTGTCTAAAATTGAATATATTCTTTTAGGAAAAATACCTTTTTAATTTTTAAATTTAGGGTCTAGTTTTTTAAATTTGGTCATATATATCAAAATTGAAACTCTTACTTTTACAATTTCAATAATGTCCATTTTTAATCTCTTGAATAACAAAATTATTAAATAATACATAAATATAATGTTTATTAATTGAAAACGAAACACCAATTGTGATCATGGTATTGTACTTAAATTTTTTTTGCATTGATGCCGGTTGAGCTATTACTCGATTGACAATATTGTATTGAATTATCACTACTTGTTCGATTGTACTTTTGTATTATTTTTGTTTAACAATGAATAGATTAGATAGAATACGGGCAACATAATAAACGGTAGGTTGGGGTATAAGTAAGATCGATTTTATGGAGTGTATCAACTAATTTGCCATTTATTAATAGTGCAATAATTGAGGGACCAGACAATAAATAATAACAATTCAGATGAACTTTGGTCACGTGCTACACAGCTTTATGACTTCTGCCATTGTCATTGCCATCAGATGGTATGGGTCTATCAAATTTCTATTTTCTACTTTTTCTTTACAAGATTTGTGATTTCCTTCTTCAATTTATACTTTAAAAAAAATAAAAAATAAAAACAATAAAATCTTGTTTCGGGTATTTTTTTTAAAATGTAAATTTAATATAGTAAAACTTTATTTAAATATAATAAAAATGAAAAATAAATGTAACATTTTAACATACAAATTGATGACTTCAATTAAACTAAAATGATGATTTCAATTAAATTTTATTATGAAATAAATTAAACCGATTAAAAATAATAAAAATTGAATGTCTATAATAATAATAATAATAATAATAATAATAATAATATAGATTGTTTGTTACGAAAATAATAATGATAATAGTTGTTTGATATTTTATAATGTAGGTGTAGAAACATATCACGTTTATAACAGATAAACCAGGTTGATATAAAAGACATTGACATGTCCATATCATAGTTTCAATTTTTAAATCTAAAAAGAGAATGGGAAATAAATTGACTTATAAAGATCGAATGAATAAAAGAGGCAATCAATGTGTGTACATAATTTATATAAATATTTTACTAAAACTTTGTCGATTAAATCATAAGGATTAATATTTTTACTTCTATATTACGTTTTTAATTTATTTCATTTTTCGATTAAATTTTTAAGTAAATCAATAAGTCGAAATAGGTGCCAATATTCACCTAAGAAACCAATGGACAACCCTAACATAAACCAAAATCAAAATCAAAGTTAAGTTAAAAAACAAAAAGAAACAAAAACAAAAACAAAAAGAGAGAGAGTTATATAAGTATGTAAAACAATAATTATTATATTAATGATCATAAATATAAATATAATAATAATAAGTAGAAAACATATTCCATGAGGGGGAAACACAAATCAAATGAGGACAAAACAAAGCCGGAAAGGAGGAGAAAATCGAGAAACAATATGGCAATTTAAATTACCAGTTTACCCCCACAAATATATAGTAATAAACAAATCCGGACCGTTGAATCAAACATCTCTATCGCGCAGGCATTCGGGCGGCTGGGTCGGGTAGCGGTTCCGGTCGGTGCAGTAATTGTAAATGGTATACTTTTGGCGGACCCAGTTGAGCTTGCGGTACTGGAGGCCGTCCAGGTCCTGGAACTCCTTCTGGTCCCACCAGCGCTGGCCCTGCGTGGCGCAGAACTTGGCCTGGACTGAGGACTCGCACCCGTCCACGTGGAAGCTCTTGTAGGACGCCACGAATGGGGCCTTGGACCAGTCGGTTTTCTCCAACCCGCCCCGGGTCGCCCAGTCGTCCGCGTTCCATAGGCTCGAGTAGATCTTCATTGGCTGGTCGAATGGGAATTTTACTCCTAAATCTTTTGAATTTTTGAACACTCTGATTGGTACATCGTCCACGAAGAACCTGCCACATTTTAACCATTTTCACTCATTTATGCATTCATTTATAAATACATAAAAATACTTAGTTAATTTGTAAGAAATTAATTATGTCACGATTGATTGAACCATTACTTAAACCCATCTGCCACTATTTAAGAGTAAAACTTATTTATAATATTGTAAGGGAGCCCTATAATTTTGATGATGTGGCACAATTGAATGACACAACAAATTATCTCATAAATGAAAAAATTAAAATGTAAAGAAAATTTTGTGACATCAATGACGTCACATAATCAAATTGTAGGACTTCCTATGCATCCATGTATAGGAGAGTTTTATTCTGTAAATAAAACATACATGATATTGAATTTAAAAACTTAATTACCTATATTATTAGTAATATAGTACATCTTCTCTACAAATACTATAAAAATTGATTTTGTTTTAATGTCTTTTGGACTGAGTTAGAAATTGATTCCATCAATAAAAATTAGAAAGAAAAGAAACTTGTGTGACATTAATATTATTTTATGCCACAAAATGCTACATATGTAAAAATTGAATGTAAAAAGTGCATGCTAGTATATACATATATTTGATAGTTATTTTGAAATGCTGATTAGTATCTTATTAAGTTAGTATACTACTTAAAAACATGTAAAGAAAGCTACTTTATATTTAATATTAATTTTTTTAAGAATGTGTTTGATTAAGTTGAAGCATAAAAAAAAGAAAACCCAAAAACAGAGTAAAACAGAGCATAAGAGAGTAAAACAGAGGAAAGGTTGAGTAGAAAGAAATGGCTTACACAATGATGTACAAGTTCCAGAGGACAGAATAGGTATGGAAATCCTTAGAAGGGTCGAACCACAAGTAGATTCGTTGCTCTCTATTGCCCTGCCCGCCGGTGAACACATTCGTCTGAAGAATCGGCGGCTGCCCCGATCTATTTCCCAAGAACTCGAAATCAATTTCATCATGCTCTGCATTTTGAGAAGACAACTACAACAACAAAGCACAAAATGGGTATTCATTAAAATCTCCAAACCTCTATTTCATCAAGTAAATTGGCGTTTGGGTTAAAACGTTACATAGAAGGCGGTGACGACGCCGGCGGAGTCGCCGCCGACGAGTTTCATGCTCATGCTAAAATGCCCGAAGAGGTAAGAGCCTTTGGACTGGAAGCCGGTGCCGGTGTACTTGTCGAGGACGAGGTCGACTTGGGAGCCGCCGTTGTTGTACTTGATGTGGTCGAAGGCCCAGGTGGGGACGTAGTTGCGGCCGAAGGGGACGTCGACGGGCTTTCTGGGGACGGCGGCGAGGGCGCCGTGTGCGGCGGCGATGAGGAGGAGGAGGAGGGAAATGTGGAGATTGGAAGAAGCCATTGCCGAATGGGTTGGGGTTTAGATTGTGGAAAACAGGGGATGGGAAGGGGGTTTAAATAGGGTGGGATTTTAGGGAAAGGTAACATTGAAATGAAGACAACGGAGAATGGAGATTTCGAGATGATTGTGTTTGGCGGTGGTGTGATGTTCGAAAATGAAATGAAATCACTCCGCAACTTCTCAATAATTAATTTGTGGATTACAGGAAAAAGTTGGAATACTTAGTTTAATTAATTGCTAAGGGTGTTCATCAATTCCCACAAAACCAATTCGACTGAACGAAATCGATCGATTTGAAGGTGGTCAGTCGGTTTTCAAGTATAAGTCAGTCGGAGTTCAAGTATGAGTGTCGGAGTTGTTAAAAAGTATTTAATTAAAAATTTATCGGTTAGGTCGCTCGGTCCGGTTAACCGACTTTATAAAATATTAATATTTTTTTATATAATTAATTAGATTCATTGTTAAATTGTTACAAAATTAGTTTAAATTTAAATGTTTCTAAAAAAAATTAAGATGTACACAAATTTAAAATTAATTTCAAAAAAATTATTTGATAAATATGTTTTTAATTAAAAAAAAAGAAATAAACTAGATTAACCGACTTAAACATTCTAACCGACCGATTTAACCGACCGGTCGGCTCGGTATCATTTCGATGTTAACCGATAGGGTCGATTCGGTGTCAATTTCACCGAAAACCAACATTGACCGCCGATGAACACCCCTTAAAAAAAAATTAATTGCACATCTCAATATCAAATGGTCCATAACTTGTCAAACTTAGATGGTAAAAAAAACTTATAAGTTATTTTGAATATTTAAAAATAAGTTACTAGAAATTTGTAATACAACCTATTTGTCTATGGTACATATTTATTATATTGCTTTTGTTAATTTAGTTTAATTGGTTTGTGGACAAAATAAAAAAAGGTTTAATTTTAAGTATTCTGTAAGTATACACTTAACTCCTAGGTAGGTGGTCACTATAGAATTTGAACCCATCACCTTATGCACCCCAAGACCCTCTATGACCAATTGAACTACCCCATGATAATTACTGTTGTATTTACAACTAAATTGAAGCATATTTTACATTCAGTCAATTAAAAGTAATAATTCTTTGACTTGTTCGTTATGTTTTCTAGCACAAAGAATATAATAGAAGTAGTTCAAATCTCCAATCTTATAATAAACAATATGTATCAATTATCATTGAGTTAAACTTTGATTTTGATACTTAGAAGACTTTCAAGTTTTTTGTTTTTTTTAGCTCCCAAGTTACATTTGGTTACTCGTTCCAACCAATCATGTATGTGAGAGAGTGTATGTGTTTAAAATGTAGGGTAATGAAGGTTTTAAAAACACACAAAAGCTAAATTTAAAATGTAGTGAGACACTAATAATTTAAGCCTAAAGAGTATTATAATGAAAATAGAATTAGTAAAGAAGGAAGCATCGAGTATTATAATAAGGAAAATGAATCTTTGATCATGTTGGATAAAAGGGAAAATATAACATTGAATGGGAATATTTGATATTGTCTTGTTTGAATAAAAATAGATAGACACACCAAAGTAAAAAAATAAAATGCAAAAATACAAAAATAAAAAATGAATGTGGGTACGTATGAATGTCTGTCGGCGTGGGCGTTAAGAGATTAAAAAAAAATGTAGAGGTGTACTGGGAAGGTGCAAGTGAAACAAGGACGAAGGTGCAAATATTGCAAAGAGAGTAATTTGGGTGCACCCCGAGTAGCACCCCCATCGTGATACCTTTCATTTAGGGTCTCACATCTTTTTTTTTTTAATTTTTTTTATAATAAATATAAAGCAAAAAAATAGATAAGATGTGTGGCACATTTGGTGGCACAGCAAGAGAGCAATTTGGGTGCACCCCGGGTAGCACCCCCATCGTGATACCTTTCATTTAGGGCTACACATCTTCTTTTTTCTTTTAATTTTTTTTTTATAATAAATATAAAGCAAAATTGTTTGAATATATAAATTTAAAATGAATAATTATTTTTAGTAGTTTAAGAAATAATTGATTAAAAATAAGTTATTTTAAATAAATGAATAATTAAAAATAAATAATTAAAAATAAAAAGTTATTTTAAACGGTTGCAAAAATATGATAAAGAAAGGCTCGACAGTCTAGCTAATAGCTATATAGTTTATACAATTTTAAAGTTTTTTTAAAAAGAAAACCGAGGCTTTGATGGGACCAAAAGAACAGAAAAGTTTTTTGTTTGGGAAGTGAATGGTAATACTGCGGGGGAGGGAATCCGCCAAAGGGTCCCACAAACAGAGATTTTGGTAATTTATTTAGGGATTTTTGTAGGAATAGACTAAATTGATAAAATATTTATAATACTAGACAAATTTAAAAAATATAGCAATCAAAGTCAAATATATGGTATAAAATAATACTTTTTATACTGAATAACTAATATATAATACATATGATAAGTATTATTTATAATGTATATTTTGACTATAAATACTAAATATTTTAAATTTGACTAGATCTATAATTATTTTGTAAAATTAGATTATCTAGTACAATTTTCCATTTATATATTATTATTATTTTAGTTTAGGTTCCAAACTCTGACACACTTGCTAAACGGTGGTTGGATAAGGAAAATTCGAACACTGACAAAAAGAAAAAAAAAACTAAATAAATTAATTAAATAAGGAAGGCTTGCCCTTTCAGATGACAACACGTGGCTGGTCTCCCAACTCTCCCACTCAGCACGTGCTACTCGATGCGCTCTATCCTCTTTCCTTTTACTTTTTAAAACTTCCAAAAATAAATGGGGAAGAGAAACGTATTAAAGAGCGATATTTACTCATAATTACTTAAGAATAGGTACAATATTTTGAAAATACTTACCTATTTTATAATAATATATTTTTATTTATGAGTGAGAAATATATATAAAAAAGAAAATGTAATTTTAAGTTTGAGTACCGTAGATGAATTTTTCTCTTTCCAAAATATTTACTCATCATTAGATAAGTATTGCTCTCAATTAAATCACAATACTTACCCACCATTTGTGACATTACTTAATGTTATACATATGTGACACCAATGCTACATAATTTTTTTAAAAAATAAAATTAATAAAAATAAAAAAAGCAGAAAATATTTAATCTTTATGACTAAATGTTTTTACTTTTTGTATTTTTCTTTCCATTAATCAAAGTTATTATTTTTTTAAAAAAGTAAAAATATATAATTTTAAAGGTGGGCCAGAAGTATTGCTAAAAGAAAAAAAAGAAAGAAAAGAATTTATGTTGCAAAAAATTACACAATGAACAACTACAAAACCCCTACACATTATTTCTCTTTTTTATTACAACAAAATAAAATAAAGAAGTTTGTGAAATTAATTATGTGACTTGCTTCATAAGGTGACAATATTTTTCTTTCTACGTGGGGCTTTTATTATGTCTAACCAATACATCACAATTTGATTGATTATTAAATATATTTTCTATGCAACGAAAAATGTTTGAATTTAACTAAAAAAATATGATAAATTAAAATTTTGGTTTATATTCTTTAGAGAAAGATTGATTTCATCCTTATAATTTTAAATTGCAATCTCTTCGAACCCATCGAAAGCATTATTTTTAGTTTTTTAACCTTACAAATTATGCCTACTCATGGTATGTTTTCCACCGACCAACATTTTCGCAAAACAAATTTGAATATCCCTTTGGAATATAAAAAACAAAAAACAAAACAATTTTTTTTTATAGCAATACAATAGAAAATGTTATTAGAAGCCAATATTTTGAAAAGAGTTATAAAAAAAGAAAATTTGCATGTATATTACGATAAAGCAAAAAAATTGCATAAATAGCAAAATAATGAAAATATTTGCAAATATAGTAAATTTAGATTTATAAACTCCATCAATAGTGTCTGATAGACTCCATCAATAGTGTCTGATAGAGTCTATCAAGAGCATCTAAAAAAAAGTTGTTATATTTGCAATA
The DNA here is from genome assembly GCA_037832685.1 of Sicyos baderoa. Lineage (NCBI taxonomy): Eukaryota > Viridiplantae > Streptophyta > Magnoliopsida > Cucurbitales > Cucurbitaceae > Sicyos > Sicyos baderoa. The sequence continues at coordinate 8,695,413 of JBBMEF010000018.1, read as the reverse complement.
TTTTTAAAATGTTGCTATAATTTTAATGCGGAGTAGAAAATTTGCTATAGAGTGTAAATTCCCTATAAATAATAGATAAGCAAGAAATGAAACACACGAGAGTGAAATTAGAAGTTAATCAAGAACATGAAGTAATTAGGTAGAATTATGTTTTAATTCTATAAATTTTTCAATAAGTTTTGAATTTCATCGAGATGTAATTTGCATTGAATTTTATTGATATAACTCAATGATATGAAATTAAAGTATCATTTATTGTGTTGGGGTGACCGAAATTGGGGTTGGATTAGATAGATAATAGATTTGAATGATATTTTTCATATTTCTCAAACGATACACGAAGATGATTTATACAGGTTTGTCCCTATAATATAGGGAAATCAAAACAGTATCAAGTAACAACTTATGGTTACAATCTAATTATAGAGAATAATAACAATATGCCTAATATACCCCTCAGACTCAAGACAATGGTAAAGTCATGAGTTTGGTTGCACATAATTGAAACGAGTGAGATGATAGTGCTTTAGTGAACATGTCAGC
>JBBMEF010000018.1:8680443-8694770 GCA_037832685.1 Sicyos baderoa | reverse complement strand
AAGAAATTTGAGAGAGAATAGGCTTAAATTTGAAAAACCAAAAACAAGAAACCAAATGGTTATCAAACGGGGCCTTAACAAACGGGGCCTTAGTTTTTCGTTTTTGAAATTTAAGCCTACAACAATTATTTTAATATATGTTTTTTTTTACTTATTGTCTACATTCCACCTACATTTTTAAAAAACAAAATAAAAATTGGAAACAAAAAAAGTAGCTTTTAAAAACTTGTTTTTTGTTTTGAAATTTGGTTACCATTCACATACTTTCTTAAAGGAAGATGGATACATGGTAAGAAATATGAAACACATTGTAGAAAATTTAAATAAAAACAAGCTTAAATTTCAAAAACCAAAAATAAAAAATCAAATGGTTATCGAACGGGACTAAAATGTATATAATTTTTGATGTGATTTGTATGAAAACAGGCATCCATTTTCAATTACTTCAGCTCCTGGAGATGATTATTTGAGTGTTCACATTCGGTCATTGGGAGATTGGACAGGGCAGCTCAATAGTGTATTCTCTAAGGTTTGTGAGCCTCCTCAAGCTGGATTCATGCAAGGAGGAGTTCCTAATCCCATGTATGATATTAAACCAAAACCTTTTCTAATTAACATTACCATAAAATGAATATAACAAAGCATGTAAGTCCCATCACATCAATATGATGGATTGGCATTATTGATCCAAAGAATTAGTACACAACATTTGAATGAAGTAAGAATCATTTTGAAAGATGCTATGGTAGTATGCATTTGTTTGTGTTTGGCACTCTTAATAATTGGACGTGCAGATTCCCGAAAATAATGATCGACGGTCCCTATGGATCGCCAGCACAAGACTACAAGAAGTACGACGTCGTATTGCTCGTCGGGCTAGGAATTGGGGCGACACCAATGGTGAGCATAGTGAAAGACATAATCGACAACATGAAGGAGAAAGAGGCAGAAGCAAATGCGGTAGCGAACGGGGAAGGACACAGCAGGCAAGGCAGGAGAAAGCATGGGAAAGACTTCGAAACCCGAAAGGCATACTTCTACTGGTTGACGCGAGAGCAAGGGTCGTATGAGTGGTTCAAAGGGCTGATGAATGAAGTGGCGGAAATGGACGAGAAGCGAGTGATTGAGCTCCATAACCACTGCACGAGTGTATATGAAGAAGGCAATGCTCGGTCTGCCTTCATAACAATGCTTCAATCATTGGAGCATGCCAAGAACGGTTTCGACGTGGTGTCGGAGACTCGAGTACGGTCTCATTTCGGGAAGCCAAATTGGAAGAAAGTGTACAAAAGGGTCACCCTCGACCATCCGGATACCCGCATCGGAGTGTTCTTTTGCGGGAATCCGGCACCGGTCAAGGAGCTCAAGCAATTGGCTTTGGATTTCTCTCGCAAAACATCAACTAAGTTCGAGTTCCATAAAGAAAACTTCTAAGCAATCAGAAATGGGATTTATTAGTAAATAATGTCAATGTATGTATAATTGCTTTCATTTTGATTAGTTAATAATGATATGTATAATTTATTCTTTTTAGTTCAGCCATAGTTTGATCTGGATCGGATCACAACCACATTCTTATATAATTGAGTTTTTATGCTTTTATTGACATATGTCATCTTTATTCAACTTTTTTCTTCCGCTGACTTGTATGAACTTTCTATGTTAAAATTGCTTTATTATATATATTTTTATGCTTTCAAAATAAATAAATAAATAATTACATTTGTTCGAGCAGCTTAGACAAGTGGATTGGAAAAGACATGGTAGTTATATACTAATATTTACTTCTTTTTTTTCAAATATTTACTTAGTAAAATGTCATATTTATTTGGGGAATTTGCATGTATATTACAATAAGGCAAAAAATAATTGAGTAAATAGTAATTTTTTAAAAATATTTACAAATATAGCAAAATCAGATTGATAGACTCCATCAATAGACTCCATCAATAGTGTCTGATAGACTCCATCAAAAAAAAGTTGCTATATTTACAATATTTTTAAAAAGTTACTATAATTCTAATGCAGAGTAGAAAATTTGCTATACAACGCAAATTCCCTATTTATTTTTTACTTACTATAATAAAAATAGAGATGATAAATGCATCAGAGATTGAACTCTGACTTTGGAAAAAAACACCATATATATACCTCATTCAATAGAAACAAAATTGAGTGATGCATATATCTATAGAAATGGAAGTATTAATTAATTGCTGGGGTTGATGAAGAATAACGTGTTAACATATATGAATGGAAAATGGCGAATGAAAGCAACTCTGATAATATCAAAAGAAGTAATATTTCAATGATATATTGTATTACATGGTAACAAGTTGGTTAGGAATCTACTCAAAAGATATAAATACTATCCATAAATCATGAAATGAGTTTAAATCTCCACTCCAACTCCAACATTGAAGAATTTTGTTTGCCAAAATGCTTAATCCATTTCTCTTAACTCAAATCACCTTCTTCTCTAAATATTGTTGAAAAAAAAAAAAAAAAAAAAAACCCTCAACGAACTCCTCTTGACTTTTTGGATCCTACCAAACTTCTTTATTATTAATTTTTCCCTTAGAAAAAAATCTAAAGTTTTTTTTTTTTTTTTTTTTCTCTCTATGCATACCTGTTTTGTGAAGTTTCAACTTTCAAGCCTTACCTAACTCCAAAAATTTGGGAAGTTTCAAGCCTGAATCAATCATTTGACATCTTCTATTAGGGATGAATATGGGTTGGATTGAGTTGAGTTGAGGTGATTTTCAACCCAACCCAAAAATTTGGGTCGGTCAATTCTCTAACCCAATTTAACCCAATTAAAAACACAACTCAATCAAACTCAACCCATTATTTTTCAGTTGAGTTATCGAGTTCATAAATTTGCAACTAAACAATCTTTAACTCCCTTTTTCGTTTCCTAGAAATTTAGGACGTACATATAGGTGTATTCTTATTGAAAATGTGAAATTTAAATTTACCTAACTCCAAAATCTCATCAATAATTTAAAAAATATCAAAAAATAAAAAGTCTTACAATAATAATTAAATAAAATAAATATGCAACATATAATATAAATAATTAAATAAGATAATAGTTATGTTATACGTAAAATAAAAATATTTTTTAAACTGAATAATAAATTTAGGTTGGGTTAATTTTAGGTCAACCTTTGACCAAACCCAACCCATAAAAATTTCATGATTTTGAACTCAATCCAACCCAACCCGACAAATTGGGTTGGGTTGGTTCGAGTTTCTTGAGTTGTCTAGTTATTTGTACACCCCTATTTTCTATTATTGGGAATGTATCGCCTTACTTTATTTTGCTCAATAGTCATGATCACGAACGGCATGGACGTGTGGTGTCGGGGACTCGAGTTAGGTCTCATTTTGGGAAAACCTAATGGGAAGAAAGTGTACAAAAAGGACACCCGCGTTGAAGTGTTCTATTGTGGGAATCGGGCACTGGTTAATGCGAGCTCAAGCAATTGGCTTTGAAATTCTCTCGCAAAACATCAACTCTACGTTCAAGTTCCACAAAGAAAACTTCTAAGCATTAATCAGAATTGAGATTAGTCAGGCCCCGTTTGATAACTATTTGGTTTTTTATTTTTGGTTTTTGAAATTTAAGTCTATTCTTACTCAAATTTCTTACAATGTGATCCACTCTTCTTACTATATATCTATCTTTCCTTAAAAAAGTAGGAGAATACTAATCAACTTTTAGAAACAAAAACAAACTGCTACTTTTTTTTGTTTTTAAAAATTGGTTATTCTCATACTTTCTTAAGGAAAGATGGATATATGACAGGTAAAATGGAATATATGGTAGGAAAATTAGGTGAGAATAAATTTAAATTTCAAAAACAAAAAACAAATAATCAAATAGTTATTAAACATGACCTTAATTAATAATATATTGATTATGTTTAAAAGTGGAGTTTTGATGGAAATTATTATAAGGTCAATGATTTTGGTGATGGGTGTGACACATAACGCACTAAACAAAACCACCAGCAAAGGCTATATATATTCATTACACGCCCATTAGCGTAGGCGCGCCGCGTTTAATTTCTTTTGTGTTTCATTTCTTTTGTTTACATGGAAAAAAAAAAGCTTTAACTATATTGACCCATACAATATATTAATTAAAAAAACAATCAACCTTAAAAGCTCAAGATCTATGATTTAAAATTTCAACTTGCAAGAATAAATTAGATCCCATATACAAAAACGAAAGGACCAAATCGGTAATTTAAGAAAGGATAATATGAACTCACAAAATTAGCCAATTATTTTACATGTGCACCAATCGGAATTAATCAGCTACCTATAACTTACTTAAGAAAGTAAAAACAAATTTTTTTACTTTAGCTCAATTTCCAGCTTTGATAACCAATTTCTTTAAGAATCAAATTTGTGAAGTTGGATGTTTAGTTGAATACTTGTAAAATAATCAAAATACTAAAAATGTACATGACGGTTACGTATCTTTTTTTTAAACAATTCAAATCTCATACCTTTGAATCTAACTAGAGATGTCCACGGTGCGGGTGGGGCTGGAAAATGCCCTCCCTGTTTTCATCCCCGCCATCAAAACTATTTCGGTCCTTGCGAAATTCATCATTTTTTTCCGCTAGGATGGAGATGAGGATTCACCATCGGAAACAGGCGGGGATCGAGTTCCTCTTAATTTTTTAAGTATTTTTAAATAGTATTTTTCATTTCATATACATTAATTTCTATTAGATAACTAATTATTATAAAAAATATATTCGAATAAATATTTCTACAAACAAAATAACTATAATATTAAATTATTAAAATGAGAGAAAAAATCATTATAAAAAATAAAATGTAAAGGGGCGAGACGGGGATGAGAATACATTTTCCGTCACCGTTTTTGCGAGGAATTCTTCATTCCGCTCACTCCCCTAATTCATCTAAAAAATGAACATCTCTTAAATCCAATCCAATTCAATTCAACTCAAATAAATGTATTTAACCCAACCCAATTTATGAACTTGAGTTGGGTTGGTTGGAGTTACTTGTTTGAAGACCCCTACTATTTAAGTTCCTCACCCAAATTTGTAATTAAAAAGAAAAGAGAGGGAATAAAAATTAAAAAAAAAAAAACAAGAAAAATAAAATTTGGAGTTTTGGGTGATAAAAAAAAGATGATCACGATTCACGTGTAATATATATCTATGCTGAAGTCAAAATTGCCATCCTGTATATTCAAAAACGCAATAAAGTTCATAATAAAATATCAAAATGATAAAAGAAAAGAAAAAAAAGAAAAGAAAAAAAAAGAAAAGAAAAAAAGATGGCTGGTTCTTTCTATCCATTTTCTGTGCAGTTTCCATAGCTCTGAAAGTCCCATTCTGACTGGTCAACCTCCCTTTTACTCCTTCTTCTTCCTCCATTCCCACTTGTTTATATATATAGAAATCTCCATTTCTCTCTCAATTTCATCCATACCCATTTCCCCGATTTCTCTGTAATCTGCTTCTTCTACCTCTCTAATGAGACCTCACGAACCTTACTCCGGCAACAATTCCGATGCCGACAGCATCGGCAGCAACCTCCGACGCGGCGGCGACCGGAAAGCCTTCAGCGGGCCGATTCCATCCACCACAACCAAACCAAGGAAGAACGCCAAGTTCGACCTCTCTTCAAACTCTTCTTCCTCCACCGCCGCCGCCGCCGACGACGGCGAAACCTACGTCGAAATCACCCTCGACATCCGCGACGACTCGGTCGCCGTCCACAGCGTCCACACCGCCCACGGCAACGATCCCAACGCCCTCGAAGATCCCGAGCTCTCCCTTCTCGCCAAGCGAACCCTAGAGAAGAAACCCTCCTCCTTCCGCGCCTCCGTCCTCCGCTCCACTTCCTCCCGCATCAAACAGGTCTCCCAAGAGCTCAAACGCATCACCTCCCTCACGCGCCGCTCCTCCACCCGCCGATTCGACCGGAATAAGTCCGCCGCCACTCATGCTCTCAAAGGCCTCAAGTTCATCGCCGCCAGAACCGGCGGCGCCTCCGCCGGCTGGAAACAGGTCGAGAAGAAGTTCGATGAGCTCACCGCCACCACCAACGGCCTTCTCCCCTCCTCCTTGTTCGGAGAGTGTATTGGTAAGTTGAAATCCCTCAAATCGGGATCGAACTTGGTGTTGGAACTGCTTTACGAATCATTCCGTCACTGACCGATTTTTGGGTTCTTTTCTGATTCTTTATTTTTTGTATAATTTTTGTTCATAGGAATGAACAAAGAATCTAAGGAATTCGCTGGAGAGCTGTTTCGTGCGCTTGCTCGTAGGCGTAACATTACAAATGATTCCATTAACAAATCTCAACTTCAAGAATTTTGGGATCAAATCTCTGATGACAGATTCGATTCCAGGCTTCAAACTTTCTTTGACATGTAATTATTAACTCACTATCAACAAGTTGTTTATTGAGTTTTTTCACAGATTAGTTTAAACTTAATTGTTTATTGAATTTGATTCTGCAGGGTGGATACAGATGCAGATGGAAGAATCACTGAAGAAGAAGTAGAAGAGGTAAGCTATATTAACTACTAAAGTTCACTGATTCGATTTCTCGATTTGTAAATTGTGTTTGAATTTGAATGTACTGTGTGTGTGTAGATTATTAGCATGAGTGCTTCTGCGAATAAGCTGTCGAAAATTCAAGAACAAGCGAAAGAGTACGCTGCATTGATCATGGAAGAATTGGACCCTGGAAATGCAGGGTACATCATGGTAATTTAAATCAAACAAACAAAATATAATTGGTGAATCTTCAAAACTGGACTCTGTTTTCTTATACACTGTAATTTTTTGGTGATGAAGGTACATAATTTGGAGACCCTGTTGTTGGAAGCTCCGAATCAATCGGTGAGAGTGAGCGACAGCCGAGTTCTGAGTAAGTTATTGAGCGAAAGGCTGAAGCCCACAAATGAAACCAACCCCATCACCAGGGCATATGACAAGTTCCTGTACTTTGTTGAGGATAATTGGCAAAGGATTTGGGTCTTGTTGCTCTGGCTTGGTATCTGTGGCGGTCTCTTCGCTTACAAATTCATCCAATACCGCCACAAAGAAGCATTCAAAGTCATGGGCTACTGTGTTTCCATCGCCAAAGGAGGAGCTGAAACTCTCAAGTTCAACATGGCCCTCATTTTGCTCCCTGTTTGTCGAAACACCATCACTTGGCTTCGTAACAAAACCAAACTGGGTGTCGTCGTTCCCTTTGACGACAATCTCAACTTCCACAAGGTAAACTTGCAACCACGTTAACACATTTTCACACAGAATTCCAAATTGAATACTAATATGGGGTTCTGTTTTTTTTGGGTACAGGTTATAGCTGTGGGAATTTCTGTGGGAGTGGGATTACATGCACTTGCGCATTTGACCTGCGATTTTCCTCGGCTTATTCACGCCTCGGAGGAAGTTTACGCGCCAATGGAGCCCTTTTTTGGAAAGCAGCCGGAGACTTATTGGTTTTTCTTGAAGGGAATTGAGGGAATTACAGGTATTATAATGGTAGTGCTAATGGCCATAGCTTTCACATTGGCCACTCCATGGTTTAGAAGAAACAAGCTCAATGTACCGAAACCTCTCAAAAGGCTCACCGGTTTCAATGCCTTTTGGTACTCCCACCACCTCTTCATCATCGTCTACACCCTCCTCATCGTCCACGGTTACTACCTCTTCCTCACAAAAGACTGGGAAAAAAAGACGGTAAGCGCACAAGTCCTTCAATATTCACAAATTGCATTTGTTTGGTTTTTAATAGTTATCTGAACTTTCGATTGTGTTTGTGGGAATTCACAGACATGGATGTATTTAGTCGTGCCGGTTGCCCTTTATGCGTGTGAAAGGTTGACAAGAGCTTTGAGATCGAGTGTGAAGCCAGTGAAGATTCTGAAGGTAAGCTAGTTACTACTGCAGCCTTGTTTATGGTGTGGTGTTATGTTTAATTCATTCAAGTAATTTGAGATTTTGGTGTTTGGTTAATGAAGGTTGCTGTTTATCCTGGAAATGTTCTGGCACTGCATGTGTCAAAGCCAAATGGCTTCAAATACAAGAGTGGACAGTACATGTTTGTTAACTGCCGAGATGTATCCCCTTTCGAGTGGTAAGTTCGATCGCATATTCTATATCTCTTATTGGAAAACTACAAAGTTCAAGTTTGATTAGTTTTTAATATGATCCTTTTGAATACAGGCATCCATTTTCAATTACTTCAGCTCCTGGAGATGATTTTTTGAGTGTTCACATTCGATCAGCGGGCGATTGGACAAGGCAGCTCAAGACTGTTTTCTCTCAGGTTTGTCAGCCTCCTCAAGCTGGAAAAAGTGGTCTTCTTAGAGCTGAATTTGGTCAAGGAGGAGCTGCTAATCCCAAGTAAGATATTAAACCAAACCCTTTTCTAATTAACCTTGACATTACCTTAAAATGAATAGGATTTAACTAAGCATGTAAAGACAAGGATGAACCAGAGAAAAATATCTAAATTACTCAAGTACCCATTTGTTTTTTTGCCAATAGGACCCATCACATCATGTGATGGGTTGTATTATTTATCCAAAGAATTTGTCCACAACTATGAATAATATTAGAATATGCTATGATAAGTTTGGTTGGTTTCACTCCCCTTCGTCAGCTGAAATAGACATATACCGATGGCTAAAATATCAATAGAAGTTCAATTGTTTGTGTTAGGCGTTCCTATTTAATAAGAACAATAATTGGTTATGCAGATTCCCAAAGATAGTGATCGACGGTCCCTACGGGGCACCAGCACAAGACTACAAGAAGTACGACGTCGTATTGCTAATCGGGCTAGGAATAGGGGCAACACCAATGGTGAGCATAGTGAAGGACATAATCGACAACATCGAGGAGAAAGAAGAAGAAGCAAATGCTGTAGAGAACGGTCAAGGCCACAGCAGCCGAGGCACGAGCAAGCATGGAAAAGGCTTCAAGACCCAAAAGGCGTACTTCTACTGGGTGACGCGAGAGCAAGGCTCGTTCGAATGGTTCAAAGGGATGATGAACGAAGTAGCGGAAATGGACGAGAGAGGCGTGATTGAGCTTCACAACTACTGCACGAGTGTGTACGAAGAAGGTGATGCTCGGTCTGCCCTCATAACAATGCTTCAATCATTAGAGCACGCGAAGAACGGCGTGGACGTGGTGTCGGGGACGCGAGTGAAGTCTCATTTTGCGAAGCCGAACTGGAAGCAAGTGTACAAGAGGATCACGCTTCACCATCCGGACACCCGGGTTGGAGTGTTCTATTGTGGGGCACCGGCGCCGGTTAAGGACCTAAAGCAATTGGCTTTGGATTTCTCTCGCAAAACATCAACGAAGTTCGAGTTCCATAAAGAAAACTTCTAAGCAAATCATAATTGGGATTAATTAGTTGATAATGATATGTTTATAAGTGGAGTTTTGGTGGAACAAAGGTCAATGATTTTGGTGATGGTGTGACGAATAACGCACTGAGGAGCCACCAGCAAATGCCATTGATTACGCCCATTAGCGCAGCCGCCGTGTTCACTCTTCTTTTTTTTTTTTTTTTTTTTTTTTTTTTTTTTTTAAATTTGTATGTTTTATTTGTTTGGTTCCTTTTTGTTTTCCATTGTAGGTTGATTTTTTTTTTTTTTTTTGCCAATTATATATATACACACGAAGTAAATATGTAATAAAACCCTATCTAAATTAGGTTAGCCTATTTTGATTAAGAAATCTTTCTTAACTTCGGATTATTTGTGAACATCCAAACTAATTTTACTCATTTGGTTCTCTTAAGAATGAGATAACTCATTTGGTTCTCTTAAGAGTAATATCTCATCCAAACTAATTTTACTCATTTGGTTCTCTCTTGAGTAATATTTTGGTGGCAATGATTAAGGAGTTATGAGTTTGAAATTCGGTGACAATGATTAAGAAGTTAGGAGTTTGAAATTCTTTTTTCAAAGTTAAAAAAAAATAAAAAAATAAAAAGAAAACAATTTTGGTCAAATTTGACCTCCTCTCAACTACCTCTTTCAAATTTCTCCTCCATCTAGCACCTCTCTTCTGTCAGAGAGTCAATTTCACCATAAATAAGCTTCACAATTTTGAAAGCAATCAATTTCTACGAGGCCGTTCAATTTTAATATTCTAGATAGGTTGTTTTGAGTTTTACAAAGTCAAAATTCAAACCTTTGATCTTCTGAGACATTTGAAGCAAAGAAAATGTGAAAATGATTATCGAAAAAAATAATTATTTATATCTAATGTAAAATGAAAGATATAAAGAAATTTGTTACTTGCGTATGAGATATAAAAACTGATTGTGAGAAATCATTATTCGTATTTAGAATTTGAGAATGATTATGAAAAATGAAATAATAAATACGAGCAGAATTAATGAAAAGTAATTACAACAAGAATTATATTGAGAATTTGTTTATATATATAATTGATTACGGAAATAAAGATTGTTTGTTGCCAAATTGTAGGTAAGAAAACTATTCCTCATGATTCTTCTCCATTTTTCAAAATATATTCGGAAGTATATGTCAAATTGTTTTAAACAACAAAAAAATCTTCGTGAGGATCTCACATTACAAATGTAAGAAATTTTCAAATATTTATAAAACAAATAACTACTTTACTCATTATCAATTAATTTTGAAATGAAAATTTTCGTATTATCTAAATGATATTAAAGTTCATTTAGCACGAATGAGAAAAGAGTTGGAATTTAATTTTGAAGTATGTATATTTGGGGTAATTAAATCTTTATCTATTTTTTTTTCAAACATTTGTATAATATATTTTATGTAGAAAATTGAAAGTATGGTGGTTGGTTACGACCGGCAACTTGGACTTATAATTTTCTATTAAAAAAATAATTAGTGCAACTGGATTGAGACGGCTTATATTTTAGTGTCGTGATCGATGACGATGTATCCTCTCACAATAAAATAATTTAATTAAAAATTATGGTTAATGAGTTATTTGGTTTTTTTAAAGCGTAATTAATTAAGTTAATATGCACGGTTTGAATTGCTATTTATTTTTTGGGAAATTATACTGGATAGTCCAATTTTACAAAATAATTAAAAATTTAGATAAATTTGAAAATATTTAGCATTCATAGTCAAATATACGATATAAATAATATCCATCCTACTATATATTATGTATTGTTATTCAATATAAAAAGTATTATTTTATACCGTATATTTAATTATTATTACTAAATTTTTTCAATTTTATCTAATATTATAATTATTTTATTAATTTAGTCTATTCGTACAAAAAAAAATCTCTTATTTTATTTAGTTGGCACATGGAATAATTGTGATAAATGTTGAGGGTAATTAATGAAGAGAAACGCACATGGGGTATGATTATTCAATATATTAATTTGAATCTTGTCGGATAAAGTAGGCCACGTGGGAATGGGATGACCCCCAAAATATCGAGGGCCCATATTGTTAGGTATTTTGCCGTTATGAAAAATAAAAACACAAACAAAATTAAATGTTGGAGATTTTAAATGATAATATACCCAAAAATACTCTTGTTGAATTTGAAAAATAAAGATAATGTGTTCAATAGAGGATGAGTATTTCCTTAACAATTAATTTTATATAAATTTCCTGTCATTTAAATGTAGAATTATGGAGTATGTTCAGTAACGTGATTAGTTATCTTGTTTTGATGTTAATTTATTTTCACTCCACAATTATGGATTCGATTCTTGAAATCGGTATTTGTAATCCTCTGTCCCCAATATATACTAAAAAAGAGTAATAAAAATATAATATATTCAATGACATTAATCATCTATCTAACTTAGATAGTCATAGATTAAAAAAATAAAAATCATATAGTTAAGGTTGGAGGGATAATACCAAATGATTCCCATGGATCTCTAAATATCTTTGAATAAGTTAGGGGTACAAGCATTTTCATTATCAACCATATGGACAATTCCACTCCACTCGATTTTTTTATTTTTTTATTAACATAGTTTGACCCTATTCCATCCACACATACAGATTTTTTTAATCTAAAAAAATACACACATTTTTTTTATCTTTATCATCGCTTTCTTTTAGGGAGTGTTTGGTATGAGTGGAAGAAATGAGTTTACTTTTTTTTTTTTTTAACAATAATAATAATGATAATAAAAAAAAATATTTATTCATTTTTCGAGTATAACTTGAGGGAAGGGAAGTTACAAATAATAATTCCACGAATGAAAACTCATGACTATAGTATTGAACTGAATTTCCACCAAAGAATGAAATCATTAAGCCACCGACCTTTTTGATTAGAAGAGTAAATAGCATATTTTTAAATGTCAATCACTTCCAACCTCTCATATTTAACAAGATTTTCGATTACTTCTACTTCAATTCTCTTGTACCAAACAATATTCTCTCGTAAAACAACCGAATTGAAAAAATTAAACCAATAATTTTTTCATTTATTGGATATTGGTTCGATTCATTTTTTTTTCAAATTAATTGGATTGGATCGATTCTTAGTTTGGTCTAAAGATCGAGAAAAATCAATTCGATGATTTTATTTTTTATTGAACATTGATTCGATTATTCTTTTTGTCACATTGAATCGATCAGTTCGGTTCTCAATTTGACCTATAATCCAAGAAAATCGAACCAATATCCCTCCTAAGGACAACAATGATAAATGAATTTCCTGTCCCAATCTTATAATTGACCATCCTAATCTTCTATTTTCCTCGTTTCTAAATAAATATTCCAATTTTTGCTGCGTACATGTTGAATTAAAACAGAAGTTAGAAAACAAAGGTAGATTCATTAGTATTTCAATATGATATTCATAACTTTTACGAATTTAGAATCGATCTTGCAATTACAATTTTTACAACTTACAAATTCAAAGCCTTAGTCAATAGTAATAGTAATTTAGATGTATTCACAAAATTCAAATCCCAATATTACCTTTAAGAGCCAATTAAATACTTTCTTCAAAAAAAAAAAAAGAGAGAGCCAATTAAATACGAATAATATATCAAAAAAATAAATGTGAATAAAGCCAAATTGCCACTATTCTATTGGCTAGTGGATGTTAATAATGTAACAAAAAACGACACAAATGCCTTAAAACCTAGGTCACTTTTTTTAATTCTGAGCATTCTGTTAAAATATATCAATCTCTACACGGAGAATCAAAGTTGGAAATCTTCATGATTTATATTAAAATATTCAACAATGCTAAGCTAGCGTAATAATTTAATCTAATTCCAGAAGTTCAAGTCCATTTTCGTTGATTAAAATAGAATTTAGCCACACCAAAGTAAGAACATGAAAGTCTTGTCAACATTTGTACAACATTAAAGAAAACAATCATAAATCACATTTTATATAGTTTGAAAACTACTTTATTTCATTCAACTGAATTTGAAATACAATCACATTCTAAAAAAACTATTCAAAAGATGGGTTGAATTGAGGGTAAAAAATGATGAATAAACAAAAATGATTATAAATATTAGGGGTTTAGATTAGATGAAAGGACATTTTTGGACCATCCAAAATTTTAAGTCAGTCAATTCGTCGATTCATCCAACCATATGTATTCAGGTTGTAGTCTGGATCCGGTTTTTTTGTACTTGCTAATAAATATGCTATAGAATGAAAGCCAAGCGTCTACACCTAATTTTTCCCAAGTCAATGAATTTCAACTAACATTATTGATGGCTTTTTACACCATACTTGCCTCAATATAGCATGAGAAGACGAAACTTATTTTTTTTATTCATGTTTTCAAGGATTACAATATTTAAGAATTTCATAAAATTATAGATTTTTAGTTAATGATATTTAATCAAAAAAATGATTTATGATATTAACTTTCATTAAACGCTGAGAAATTGCTATTAGCAAGCAATAAAATGAATCTGATTGCAAATTTATATGCTGCCGTAAACCAAAGATGGGTCGAGTTACAAATGTCGTGTTTTGGTGTAAGAAATCTAAAATCTATAATGCATATGACCATTGTGTAATTGCCTTTAATTAGAGATCTTTTTTTGTAACTCCTATCTCATATATATATATATGGGTGCAAATTCCTTACCCCACATTAGAAATATAGCAACATTTTAAAAATATTACAAATATAGCAACTTTTTTTCAGATACTATTGATAGACTCTATCCGACATTATTGATGGAGTCTATCAGACTCTATTGATGGAGTCTATCAGACACACTATTGATGGAGTCTATAAAATCTGATTTTGCTATATTTGCAAATATTTTCA
>JBBMEF010000018.1:8657490-8669165 GCA_037832685.1 Sicyos baderoa | reverse complement strand
ATTTGCAATATTTTTAAAAAGTTGCTATAATTCTAATGCAGGGTAGGAAAATTGCTATACAGCGCAAATTCCCTAAACTTATTTCACTTATCTTCTCATCCCAACTCAACCCAATCCAACTTATCCTCTCAAAGCCAAACATGCCCTTAGAGTGTTATTATATAAGGTTTTTATATATGAAAGGTAAAGTGTAAATTGTGTCACACTATAAATTTCATTTAAAAAATAATGGGAAAGAATCGCTATCACCTACCAATGTCAATATAGAGGACAAATATAATATAGTCAGAAAAGCTACAAGTTTCACAACAGGAAAAGGAAAAAAAAAAAAAAAAAAAAAAAAAAAAAAAAAAAAAAAGTTGAATTAAAAAAAAAAAAAAAGGTATCTCATTATTCCTCACCCTTTGGTGGTCTATTTTCTCACTTTACACTAATGCCATCAAAGAGAATTTTGCAACAGTTTTTATGCCACCTTCTAGTAGACTTATCAGTTCATGCTTTGAATTGATTCAACCAAGTAGAGCTTTAATTGATGTAATTATTAGTTTAATTGTTTAATTCACTCATTTATGATTGTTTTTTAGATTACAACAATTGACGGTAGGAGATTTGAACCCATGATCTCATAATCATTGGATTCAATCAAAAAGTTAATTTTAAATCATCAACAAAAACATAATTTTAGTGACATCTTTGTATAATTTGATAACAAAAAATTAGGTTTAATATCGTCAACGAAAATATAGTTGTAATGACATCTTGTTATAACCTAGTAAACAAAAAGGTTATAGGTTCGAATTTTTTACTTTTAAATGTATTTTAATTAAAGGAAACAATTAGGTTGTAATTAGGAAGCATGTACATACTTAAATGATGAATCTATGATTTTTTGATTATTAAGTATACATTGATGAGAGTTATTATTCTTTTAAGCATGAAATGGGGGATGCATGGTAGTTCTTATTAGTAGATGTATTTTTTAGTTTTTTTTTTTTTTTTTACTTGCTTGGTTTTGTGGCTAATATAAATCAAACATGTGTATGGATATTATGTTAAGCCTTTAGTTAAAATGTTTTGAGTGAATTTTATTGTGCGATTTACTTGTTATTCTTAAGAAAATTATTTATGTGGTTCTTTTTCTTTCTTTTTTTTGTTGAGAAACATTATTAATCAAGTTATTAATTGAATTGGTAAGCCAAATAGAGAATTTTCCTACATATATTATCACAACATGCTTTTTGTGTTAAATTCCAAATTTCATATTTTGAGTGATTATAAATGTGTTAAAGTTTGAAATTGTAAAGGGATTATTTTGAGTGATTATAAATGAAATGTCAATTTAAGTAATTAGAAAATTAAGTTTTAGCAATAGCTTATTTGAATATAGTTAGAATGAATGATTATTTTGAATGGTTAAAAATAAGCGATTATTTTGTATGATTACATAGTTCATTTGAATGTGATTGTTTGAAATGAGTGGTAAAAATTCATTATGTAGTTCGTTAATTATGTCAAACAAACAAATGAGTTAACAACCATATCAACTATAAAGGTGCCTTAAATGGCCCTATAAGATTCCAACTATCTTTTGGTCCCTAAACTATTTTCATTTTAATTCTATTAATTATTTGCTCCTAACTTCATTTATTTAAATGTTGGTGCAACCCAACAAAATTAAACATTGATGGTTTGATTAAGTAGGGTTGGTTAAGTTAAAATAAAGGTAAAGATAGACTAAAAAGATAATGAGGTCCAAATGGGGAAATTTTTAATTAAAATCCCTCTTAATTATTAACAAGTTAACTTGTTTGTGTGTGTATATATATATATATATATATATATATGATTGTGAGGTTCTCAAGTGAAAAAGGGAATATTATAACTAATTTATTGATCAAGAGACAATGGGAGAGAACAAAGAATTGGTAGAAGCTCAAGCCCATATTTGGAACCACACATTCAAATACATAAACTCCATGTCTCTAAAATGCATAATCCAATTAGGCATACCAGACATCATCCACAGCCATGGCCAACCCATGACCCTTTCCAACTTAGCATCATCACTCAAAGTCCAACCCTCCAAAGCTCAATGCCTTCGCCGTCTAATGCGCCTCCTCGTTCACTCCGGCTTCTTTTCCCAAATCCACAACGACGAAGAAGAAGAAGAAGAAGAACCGAAATACGCTCTCACACCGTCGTCCCGGTTTCTCCTCCGTCATGTCGACAACAATACACTCGAAACGTCGCCCTTTGTGTTTGTCGCTCTCCATCGAGCAATGATGGCACCATGGGAAAGCATGAGCAGGTGGCTGTGTAGTGAAGATCATGATGAGCATTGTTATTCCACTGCATTTGAGATGGTGAATAATGGGAAATCTATATGGGATTACATGGTGGAGGATTCTGATTTTGGGGATTTGTTTAACAAAACTATGGTGTTTGATTCTAAATTAATGGGGAGATTGGTTAGTAGAGAGTGTAAAGAGGTGTTTTTGGGGTTGGAGTCTTTGGTTGATGTTGGTGGGGGTGATGGGACTATGGCTAAGGTCATTGTGGAAGAGTTTCCACACATTTCTTGTATTGTGTTTGATCTCCCACATGTGGTTTTGAACCACCAAAAAACAGCAAGGAATTTGAAGTTTGTTGGAGGAAACATGTTTGAGGACAAAATTCCACCAGCAGATGCTGTCTTACTCAAGGTATGTCTAAAAACACAAGAGTTTAATATATCCATTTTACTATTCTAAATTTTGTGTTTAATTGGATTTGTTCAATTCTATCCTTTTTATAAAAAAAATTAATTGAAGCTTTATGAATTTAAGTTCATAATGACGACTTGTCGTATGGACTTTAAATTTGTTTACTGTGAAGTCTTAGGATTGAAACCCACAAATAATATGTTGTTGTCTTTAAATAAATTATATAGTGAGGTCTAATTATTAAGCGGAAGAGTATATCAACACGTAGATAACCAAGTTTTCAAATATACATGAAATTTGAATTTCTTTTTGTTGGAGTGATTAGATTAGATTATGATTAATGTTGATTGATTTTGATTAATAGTTTACTTCGTATATGTGAATGTGCTTAAGGGTTGAGGTGTGTTCGACTAAACTTAATTTTCTGGACATCCAAATATTGTAGGATCGGTTAATAATTAGTTATGTCGTTTGAGATTTTGGTTAATTTTTCAGTCAGTTCTACACCAATGGAGCGACGAAAAAAGCATAGAGATATTGAATAAATGCAAAGATGCAACTTCCAATGGTAAAGTGCTAATCATAGAAGCAGTATTGGAAAACCAGATTGAAGATAAAGAATCAACTGAAACTCAACTTTGTGGCGACGTGTTGATGATGGCCAGTTTCACCAGTCGAAAGAGAAATGAAACAGAGTGGAAAAATCTCTTCCTAGCGGCTGGTTTTAGCGGCTACAAAATCACTTCTTTTCTGGGTTTAAGGTCTCTCATTCAGGTCTACCCTTGATTAATCATTTCATGTATTGCAAATCCAATAATGTGTGTTTTATTTTCCTAATTTTAGAATCAAATGTGTTATGGAAATAGTGTACAAATGACTGAAACATATGACCTCTAAATCAAGTGTCATAGTCAATCATTCTAAGAGATTTCAGACCAACTTCTTTTCTTGTGAGAATACATTGTTGGTTCGATAGAAAACATTTTCACAATAATTATAATATCGACTAATTCGTAGAAATTTTCTACGAAAAGTACACCACTCAATTTATCTAGTTCATATTCAAATCAAACTCTTTTACTCATGAGAGTACACTACCAATTTGGTAAACCTACCACAAATTGTTGTCTCTAGGCTCGAAACATCTTTATTCTACACTGAGGTGATTTATCGACATGGTTATGTTTGGGGCATGACTCTAAATACTAATTGTTAAAGATGACAACCCAACCTTTATCTCTACATTGATGAGATATTGTTCACTTTAAATATACATTTTCATGACTTTACTTTGGTTTCACTCAAATAGTCTCATACCAATGAAATCATTTATATACTTCTATATTCGTCTTATATAACTAAAGTAGGACAACAAATAATTACTCACATCGTATAGATGGGCATTTTAGGCATACTTCAGAAATGAATAGTAATGAACAAATGACTTTTTTTTATATTTTATTTAACTAATTGATTGTTATTGTTTCTCATTATATTTGATATTAGTATTTTAATTAACTTGTATACAAAATTAGATATATAGACTACTCTCCCAAAATAATTACAAATGTATTTTAATATTGTATTATAAATACAAATTATCAATATTATATGTTATCGATATTAATTAATACTAGTTTACAATAAAGTAGTGATAGTATTTTTTTTTTTGAGAAAAAAGTAGTGATAATATTTATCCATACTAATGATTATTTTGTTTATTACTCTCTATTTTTTCTCAAATTAATATGGTTTGATTTTTATAGTGTACCATCAAATAGGTTAATAGTGCAATGATTCACCAGTATTACATGTTCGGTCTGATAATTGGTATTCGTTACCCGATATGTACTCAAAAAAACATCATATAAAATGACTCCAAATACAACCACCGGCCTAATCTTACATTTCTAGGAAGCATCGACACAAGAAAACATAAAAGCTCTAAATCCAAGCAATTAATGGCGCCTTCCTCCAATGCTGATGAATCGAATTAGCTAAGTGTATCCTCTCATCTTTCCTGATTTCGCTTCATTTCATACAATTTTCTGTAACATGATGAATTTATATGATGATGAATGTTGGTGCAAAGCTTAAATTCTCCATCTCTGTAACTTCTTCTGTTTCCCAATGGATATGCCCTGAAACTCTGCCATGGATCTCATCCTCTCCACCCACATTCATCGTCTTCCATTTACTCCAAAACCCAATTATACAAACCATCGCCACCGGCTGTTGAATTATCCCCCTCGTGTTCGCACCCTATCTGCCGAGAATTCTGCTAATGTATGCATTGCCCACCAACTGTTCGACGAAATTCCTATATGGGATACTTTTGCTTGGAACAATCTGATTCGAACCCATGTCACCAATGGATATGTGGGCAATGTTATTTCTACTTACCTACAGATGCTGTCTCGAGGGGTTCGCCCCGACAAACACACCCTTCCTCGAGTTATATGCGCTTCTCGTCTGTATGGCGAGCTGCCGGTTGGCAAACAGCTCCATGCTCAAGCCTTTAAACTTGGGTTCTCCTCTAATATCTATGTGATTACTTCCTTGATTGAATTGTATGGGATTCTTGACTGTGCTGACACTGCTAAGTGGCTCCATGACAATTCGGCTTGCAGAAACTCTGTTTCTTGGACCTTGTTGGCTAAGTTGTACTTGATGGAAGATAAACCCAGTTTTGCTATTGATTTGTTTTACCAAATGGTGGAGTTCGCGGCTGATATTGATGCTGTGGCATTGGCCACGGCTATTGGCGCCTGTGGTGCACTGAAATTGCTGCAACATGGAAGAAATATCCACCATGTTGCTAGAATTCATGGTTTGGAATTTGATGTCTTGGTCAGTAATTCCCTGTTGAAAATGTACATTGACTGTGGTAGTATCAAAGATGCTCGGGGATTCTTCGATCGAATGCCGTCTAAAGATGTCATTTCGTGGACAGAACTCATCCATATGTATGTTAAGAAAGGTGGAATCAATGAGGGGTTTAAGCTGTTTCGACAGATGAATATGGATGGAGGATTGAAGCCTGATCCTCTTACAATGAGCAGCATTCTCCCAGCCTGTGGAAGAATGGCTGCTCATAAGCATGGAAGAGAGATTCATGGATACGTTCTTAAAAATGCTTTTGATGGGAATCTCTTTGTCCAAAATGCTTTGGTCGACATGTATGTAAAATCTGGATGCATCCAAACTGCATCAAAAGTTTTCTCAAGGATGAAGGAGAAAGACATGGTTTCGTGGACCGTCATGATCTTAGGCTACAGCTTACATGGCCAAGGAAAACTCGGAGTCGATCTGTTCCGCGAGATGGAGAGGAACTTGAGGGTGCATAGAGATGAGATCTCTCATACTGCAGTTTTGCATGCTTGTAGTACTGCAAGCATGGTAGATGAAGGGGATTTTTACTTCAATTGCATTGCCGAACCAACCCTGTCGCACTTTGCTTTAAAGGTGGCTCTCTTAGCCCGAGCAGGACGACTGGATGAAGCAAGGACATTTGTGAAAAAACATAAACTTCACAAACATGCTGAGATTTTGAGAGTAATGCTCGATGGATGCAGGAACCACCATCAACAAAATCTAGGCAAGTGTATCATTGAGCAGCTGTGTGATTTGGAACCTCTAAATGCCGAGAATTACGTTCTACTTTCGAACTGGTATGCCTGCGATGAAAAATGGGACAAGGTCGAAAAGTTGAGAGAAACAATTAGTGACATGGGATTAAGACCAAAGAAAGCTTACAGTTGGATGGAGTTCCGCAACAAAATTCATGTGTTTGGGACAGGGGATGTAGCCCACCCGAGATCACAGAACATATATTGGAATTTAGAGTGCTTGATGAAGAAAATGGAAGAAGACGGTTTCAAACCGAATCCAGATTTCAGATTCCACGATGTCGACGAGGAGCGAGAGTGTGTTCTAATAGGACACAGTGAGCTCTTGGCAATTTCGTTCGGGCTGATTAGTACCGAAGAAGGAAGGACAATTCGCATTACGAAGAACGCTCGTGTATGCCATAGTTGTCATGAATCTGCAAAGTTCATATCCAAGATTGTTGGCCGAGAAATCATAGTAAAGGATTCTTGTGTTTTCCATAATTTCAAGAATGGCCGTTGTTCTTGTGAAAATTTTTGTTAACCTTTTATCTGTTATGTTCGATGTTTTAGACTGTTAGTTTATAGAGATCCCCACTGCCCCCTATTTTGCTGCTTCTATAACACGACAAGAGCGATTTTCATAGCAAATATGACAATTCTACTTTGTGGTTTGAATTTCTTAATTTTCTTCACAATATAAACAATTCTTTTTTTTTTTTTTTTGAGATTACAACAGTTGGGGGTGGGATGACTCGAACGCAAGACCTAAGTCATTAGGTGAGCATTGATGCCGGTTGAGTTATTACTCTGTTTGCTTCACAATATAAACATTTTATATTAAGTTTGTGCAATTGACTTATTTAATAAGTTTGTGCAAAGATTCTCTTTTTGACATATTTAATCATTAATATTAAGTGGATATGTGGCAAATTTGATTCTATTAGATTTTTAATGGATTCAATGACAATTCTACTTTGTCATTTGAATTCCGGAAACAGTATATCTCTCAATATTTGATGAGGCAAACGCATGAATCCCCATTAACACAACTTCCTACCCTTATGTTTAAACCCTTATGTTTAAATCTTATACTTATATTATCGGCATTCACTTCAAAATCAATGGGTGATGTGAGGAATAAATATTTGGGACAAGATGAGGATTTCCAACGTGTCTTTTTATGATGGTGTCAGAGATGATGTCTTTTTAAGATGGTGTCAGAGATGATGTTAGATCAAATTTCTGAATCAAATTACGACAAAAAATGCACACTTATGATTACCCACTTGGATTGGATCTGCTCTTGTATTGAATGTGAATTTGTAGATCAAATTTACTATTAGGCTTTATCCATTTAAGTTTGATATGAATTTGTAAACCAAAATACATATATGAAGTTCAGATACTATATTAGATAACGTGAGATTTCATCTTAAAAATTATTGATAACGAGGAGAATAATCCACATACCTTATAAATGTGGCGAGAACTACTCACCATTTTAATGTAGAATAAGATACAAATATCATCGGTTCACATATATTCCCCATTTCATAATCTTTATCTTTAAACCTTTATTATATATTTTTTTCAACTCAAATAATATATATATATAAATCTCAAAAGTACAAAAATTAAAATAAAAGTTTAACTTCAAATGTTTCTTTCAATTTACCCATTTGGATTTTTCAAGGTTATACATGATTAGAATACAAAATGTTAACCCTTCAACTTCGCCCATACAATCAAGCATTTATCACACTCAATCCAGATATTGATGCATACAGTTCTGCCAAGCTAATTTATTGACAAAATTTAAGATTTAAGTAACATTTTATCAACACACATGCTTTGGCCAACAATAATTGACATGTATCTTCGACGAGGTCGTAAGTTCGATTCCTGCAATCCCCAAATATAGTTCTTGATCCTGGCCCTGCGAGTGGATGATGAGATAATCTATGGAAAATTCGAATCGTCGGTCAAATCAACAACCAAAAATTCAGAAGCAGCATAACCAACCTACAAAGTAAGCACACACCCTTGGACAGGGAAAGATGATTTAATAAATGTTCAAATTTCCAGAAATGGCTTGGTTTCTCAATGTTACACAACTATAACTTAGTACAATACAACATAAATCTAAAGAGACAGACATCATAAATAGATCAATCAATCATTGAGAACTTCTTAGCGGACTTTCGTTTTCTTGAGGCGTTCACTGGACATTGCAGCACAAATTTTCTTCCAACAGCGAACAGCGATAAGCGAGGGAATAAGAATCCAGAAGGAATTTGCCACTACAAAGTAGGCATAGTAATAAAATGGACCTGAAGAAAAATTATCACCATCCAGAAAAGCAGTTATGTAGTACACAAAAGTCCCATATAGCTGCCCCAATGATACCGCGAACTGCAGTATGTAACTGTACGACTTTTCTGTAGCTATGGCATACCTGCAAATTATCCAAGCCAACAAAATTGTCAAGGAAAAGAAAGGAAGAAAAGCACATGATGCATCTAATGCTGAACACAAATTTCAAGGCTAATTGGTTGACGATCTCACATCGAAAAGGTGAAGAGGCCGCACAATCACAGGACTACTCCTCTCATTATCAATTTGGTTGAAAAGGTACCCATCTTATTTAATATGGTACCGCAGCTCATTAAAACTCAAGCGGGTATACAGTTAAAAAATTAGGATCCAATTCAAAATTGGTGAATCTAACGAGACCATCTTTAAGGACATGTTGAGAATCTCGCATTGGAAAGGTGAAGAAACCTCACACCTTTTTATAAGATCATAGGGCTACTATTCTCATTGCTGTCTAATATGTACCAGAGCTCATTAAAACTCAATTGGGTATTCGGTCCAAAAATTTAAATTCAACCCAATATCGGTGAATGTGACACCATCTAGAGAGGCATGTTGATGATTCCGTATTGAAAAAGTGAAGAGGTCTCACAACATTTATTAGATCATAGGACTATTACTCACATTGACAATTGATTTTGAGATGAAATCCAATGTTATCTAATAATTTCTTATGTGCATAGCATTTCTAAGCTTGAGGTTAAAAAAATCTTACGCTGCTAAGATGCAAGCTGGACCCTCTAAAACAGAAGTCAGTCCTTCAATACTGACAATTCCCGACTCCCTAGCTGCATATCGAGAATCTCCCTTGCTGTATTCTTTCCCTGAAAAATTGTGCACATGGACCTTAGATGAGCCATCCATATTACCCTTCAACTATCAAGGTTATGGTTATGATTATAAAGAAAGTGAATTAAATTAACTTACAAACTTCAGCAAGGTAGCAAGAAGTCTTGTCTTTGTAAAATTCTGGAGAGAAAACAAAGTAACCCTCGAGAACCATATGGGTGAGGCCCGTAAATACCCACCAGCACATGAGCAACCTCTCGATCTTTGCTTTTTTGGGAAGTCGTCCTATTACATGGGAAAATGAAGATAAAATCAACAAGCATAGAACCATTTCTAAACGGCTATAAGAATTACACATTTGAGCCTACCTCAAGTGGCATAATGTATGACCTAATAACGAACGGTTCAAAACTCCCACCCCAAATGTTGAATTGAAAAAAAAGAACTACACATTTTCCCATTGCTAAATTCAGATGAAAGAGAAATAGACAAACATTATAGCATAGCTTGGAGCATAAGTACTCAAGATCTATTTCTACAACTTTATGCTAAGACAATGGTCATGTTGTAAGTTCAAAACTAAAATTGATGGAATATCTTGTCCAAAATGAAATTTGTGTTTTGTCAAAATGAAATTTGGATTTCTTGACAAACCAGATTAAGCCAAGTATGAATTAACAGAAGCCAATAGACGACTTAGTCCCCAAGGGGCTTTCAAGGCATTTTCTTGAAGGTCTCTGGGCCTTGAAACGGGCGCAGATGCCCAGCCTCCGGATATAGTGGAGCAAAGCTCCCATTTCCCGGTTTCAAAAACCTCCAGTTTGCTACTCGTATCATTCTTTTCCTCTCAGATACAATAAAAAAGAACATCCTAGCTTTGTCATTTGCATCATTATTGCAGTTCTAAAGTAATAATCTAAACCAAAAGACAACAGAGCACAAGTCACATCAAGGATTAAAAAGGAAATCTGGCGTACATCCGTTTAACAGATCTTGATCCTCCCGGAAAAGAAAAACAACAGAATATAATCGAACGAGACAGAGATTTGAACTTTCACATCGGTTTCACCACCAACCTTCCAAGTCAACGAACAATTTGTTTTTTTAGTACAACTTGAGGAAAGATGATTACAAATACCGATTCCAGAGGTCCGTTGACCGTGGAGTGGAAATGGATTAACACCAAACCAGATTACCAATCGTGCCACGGAAACAAATTCAAAAGGCAAATTGCTATAAAAATGAGTATAATCTTTGAAATCGTTAGGTTTCCTCACAATTGATTCGCACAACTACGATCTCTAACAAACAACAGTCACAGAATCAATCAGAAATTGAAGAACACGTAACAGAAATCGACGAAAACGACACCAAAATTGAAGTAAGAGTTGAAAGGTACATACCGGAAAGAGTCCAGACGAGAACAGTGACGAAGAGAGAAGAGAGGAAATAGACGCCGAGAATGGTGGAGATGGAGAGCGAAATAGGAACATAACCGGGGAGTTGCAGATCTGTTGGTACGTACGGATGCGGCGGCGGCGGCGCCGGTTGAGAATCCTCCGCCATTGGCGACCTCCTTTTCCTCTCTGGTTTGCAAATTAACGTACTCAATTTACACTCTAGCCTTAACCAATCCTCGCTCCTCTCATCTCTTATATGGCCCAAAAACAAAAAGAAAAAGAAAATAGATATCCAGATCGGTATTTGACTCTCGGCTTATTTTAGAACAACATTGATTCTTTGTATAGTTTGTGGTCTTCGTCTTTCAACTTGTCAATAATAATTGCATACGAGAATATTCTAATTGAGCAAAATGAGTAGTTATTTTGAGTAATTAGAAATTGAAATCGTAATAATAGCTTGTTTAGATGTAAATTTTTGTAAAAGTGTTTTAGACAATAATTTGTTTTGATGTAAATTTTTTCGTAGAGCTAATAATTTGTTTGAGTGTGAATTTTGGTTAGAAATTACATAAATGGGTGTTTTTAAAATGAGGAATTTTATTTGAGTGGTTATTTTGAATTATTCTTTTGAGTATTTATAATACAATATTAATGATTAATATCAATATTAATAAATATTATAATATAATATTAATGATTAATACTTATATTAATGAATAATTATAGGGAATTTGCATTGTATAGCAAAATCTCAAACTCTTATTAAAATTATAGCAACTTCTTTTTAAAAATTAATT
>JBBMEF010000018.1:8636768-8657390 GCA_037832685.1 Sicyos baderoa | reverse complement strand
TCGGAGTTTTTTGAAATTAATTAACCGACCGACCGACCGTCGGTTTTTAAAGGCTATTAACCGACACCGACCGACTATGGTTGAAAACCGACCAACCGACCAAAAAACGGTCGGTTTCGGTCGGTCGGATCGGTTTTCGGATAATGTATGAACACCCCTAAAAATTAGTTATGCATGCATAAATATTGTGGTTTTTTAATCAATTTTCATGTGAATAATTAAGTTCCACGTACTCAATTTGCTAACAATAAAAAAAAAAACATAAATTTTAACTTCTTTAAATGATAAGAACCGAGGAAGATTCGGACCCATGATTTATTAGTCATAAAATATATACAAATTTCGTTGATTCCAAACCCCGACCAAAAAGGTCGCGTGTTTTTAAAACAGGCGACCAAAAAGGAAATTTTTTCCATTCAATTGGAAAAAATCTTTTTGGTAGTTATTTTCCTTTAATTTTTCTTATTTAGTTGGAAAAAAATCTCTCATGAATGGGAATATTTTTCCTATTTAATTTTTTCTATGTAAACTAAATTTACCTAACGAAAGATTTAATTAATATAAATGTATTTCAAAAAAAAAAAATTATCAAATTTTTTTTTTAATTAATATTCTGTATAATTTAATAAAAAGTTATAATTTTTGTAAGCTCTCTCATTTTCAACCTTAGGAAAGTTAGACTTAAAATTCAACCTAACTTTTGTTTACTTATTTAATAAATGCTAAATTATACAAGAAACAGTTCACCTTGTTTTCATTTATAAGTTTGTGAATTATATAGACACTCTAGGTACATTCCATTTTTTTTTCTTTTGAGAATATTATTTAGAATTGAAACTTACCTCTTTTTTCTTCATAACTAACGAGTAAAATATTAGTTAAATTATCTTTCTCAAAAAAAAAAAAAAAACTAAATTATAGTAGATTTTGTGCGTAAATTGTATTACAACTATCAAAAAATTAAATTTTTCGTTAATTAAAATTTAATTTACATAGAAAAAATTAAATAAGAAAAATATTCGTGAAATTTTTTTTTCCAACTAAATACGAAAAATTAAAGGAAAATAACTACCAATACCAAATGAAAGATTTTTTCCAACTGAATGGAAAAAATTTCATTTTTGGGAAACACGCGACCTTTTTTTTTTTTTTTAATGCATAGCCGTTTAGATTAAACGGCCACGTTGCAGTCCGTCGGGTCGCGTGGATGGGAGACACGCGACCTAAAAAAAAAAGGTCACCCACGCGACGACCCCTGTTTACAATTATTTTGCATCCTTGATCCATTTTTGCCATTTTTGTTTTCTAACCCTAGGTTGCAAAAAAATCCATTTTTAAACCTAATTATTTATCCCAAATAAATAAATACGTCACCCTGTTTTCGGGGTAGTCAGATCAGAATACGGAACAGAAGAAAAGGAAGACTGATTCGTTAAAAAATAATAACAAAAATAATAAACAAAAATAGGAAAAATTGTGCGCTACGTAACATTAAACATAAATAATGGTGACTGACGCGGCCGCATTTGGTGTGATTAAAGATCATATCACCAATCAATATCAAAACAATAAAAAAGAATAAAAATAAAAATAAAATTCTCAGTCAAACCCCCAGTCAAACTCCCCTTTTTATTTTTGCCTTTTACAGCCAAACAACAACAACTCAAAAACATTATTAATTCAAACCCCAAAAAGTTACCTCCCGAGTCTCACGCCCTTTTGTTTTTCCCCCCAAACCCCCCTTTTTAATCACTCATAATAATCCCAAATTCCCTCAAATCTCCAATTCCAACCCTTTTCCCCCAAACAAAAAAAAAACCTTTTTAATTCACTCATAATAATCCCAAAATCCCCCAAAACTTCAATTCCAATTGCCAACCCTTTTTAATTCACTCATTCAAAAACCCTTTTTGATTCACTCATAACAATCTCAAAAACTCCAATTCCAACCAAATATGACAATTTCCAACATGGGTTTGAAGCTCTTCAACATCCACAACATAGTTTCATGGTCTTGTTTCCATTTGGTCAAAAACTCCCCTGTCGCCGGCGACATCAAACTCATCAAATCCGACGGCGCCGTCCAAATCTACCACCGTCCCATCAATGTCTCCGATTTGCTATCCGAATTCCCTAAACATTTGGTTTGCCGGTCGGATTCCTTCTTCATCGGCCGGAAAATCCTCCCTTTGTCTGAACACGACCACCTCCAGCTCGGCCACGAGTATTTCCTCCTCCCTCAGAAATTCTTCAACTCCGATCTCTCCTTCGTCGCCGCCGCCTCTTTCCTCAACGCCGCCGCCTCCGCCTCCGCCGGCCACTGCCCTTTCGAAATCCAGAAAACCCCTTCCGGCTGCCTCCAAATCCGCATCTCCGACGAGTTCATTTCCCGGTTGCTCGAACAGGGCACCCCCAAAATCCACCCCCCGCCGCCGCTAATCGCCGGAAAAATCTGCACCACGCCCCAATTGGCTAAGGATTACACCCATCTTGTGACCAAACGGCAATGGAAGCCCAAGCTCGAGCCGATTATGGAGTGTTCGAAGAAGGGGATTTCGGCATTTGGGTTTAAGAAAGGGAAGATTTTTCGGTCGGATTTGAACTTGATTTCACCGCGCCGCCGGTTCAGCATTTGCGGTTGGTTCAATTTGGTTATAAGCCTAAGACTCGGGCTAAATTGAGGGCTTTGAGTAATTGAATTTGTTGATTTTGGTTTAGATTTTTATTTTGGAGAATTCTTTGTGTAAATGTTATTATACGGCGGCTGATTTCGAATTGGTTTTTGATTTGTATATACTTGCACACATTGATGATTATGTGTAATGTGTATGCAGTTTTGTTCTTCTCAAAACTGGATTTTCTTTCTTCTTTTTTCAGATTTATTAATTAGTTCGAGTTCTAATGAGTCACTTCAACACCAGCTTCACACATTTTTATTACTTTCTGCATTCTCAAAAAAAGAAAAAGGAATTAATTCGAGTTTTATTTTATTTTTTTCCAGTACATTCAAACTTAACAAAATCTGGTATTGGGTTTTGAATAAAAATGTTTGTTCTTAGTATGAAAGTTCAAAACTTTTTTTTTTTTAATTTTTTTTTTAATTTTTTTAATTTCTTAGGTCGAGATTTTTTTTTTTTTTTTTTTTTAACAGCAAAGACCAAGTCCTTGACCAATTCCTCCTAGTCCTAACTGGATTAGAACTTTAAACATTTTAAATTTAGTATACCTCAAAAACCATAAACAAAAACCCTAACAAATATTTTAAATTTAGTATATGGTCTAACATTACTTTTTGACGGGCCACTAATTAGAAAAATATTTTCTTGTTTGGTAACCAAAAAAATCAGAAAAATATTTCAATTACTTTTGTTAATATTATGTATTTTTTCTTCTTCAATAAGGTGCAAGCTAGTCTAGTACAAGAGGACGGAGACATAGTAACAAATATACGATAATAACACTATTTACTTCGGTTAAATTTTGAAAATCATTACCGTCTTAACAGTAGGTGGTATAATTAACTATCAAATTTAGTGTTAATTTATTTAAATTTTATGGTCACAAATAGTTATGTTCTCTATATAGGATTTGTTGGTCTCCTTACATATCATTTATAAAATAAAAGTTGATTATAATCTTGGTTCAAAACTTTATTTTTATAAATTTTAAAATTTATATTTTGATTTTAAATCCTTATGACTATTAATATTGTCTTCTGTAAGTATATTATATAACATTCTTATTTTTATGGATTCAGACACAATCAAGTAATTTGTTAGAGTTATAAATTTTAAGGTATTCCAACTAGTATCTCAACATGTTCTATTCAATAAAACTAAGAGTTGATGATCTATTTTATTTTTGAAGTACTCATGTTCATAACAAACATGTAACAGAGTTGCTCATAATTTTTTGGGATTAAGCTATCACTAATGTTTGTTTTTCTTGGCTTCTAATTACTCTCCCATCTCATTCATTTCAATTATCTAATATTATGGTCACTATTATACCAGATGTATTAATTAGGTAAAGAATAAATGCTTTGACATGATATGACATAAGAAAAGTATGTTATTTGAATAAATTAAAGTGAGATCAGCAAAAATAGATTCAATTGAGTGGAAGGGTGTAGTACACATTTAGAATATATATTTTTTCAATTTACTTTTCCTTTTTAAAGCTAGCTGGTTTCCTCTTATCATGTTATTCTAATTTTTTTTTTCCCCTGAAATCTGTTATTCTAGATTGTTACTTGTTAATTCAAATACCATGTCACATCATTTTCTAAGCAAGGATGGATAATTAGATAACATAACAAATTCAATTTACTTAACACTTTAGGTAGCTTGGGTCGGTGACGTCATTAATTATCTGATTTGAAGGTATTTCACTTCACGGTCACAAGTTCGGTCATTGGAATCGGTATAGTAATCCATCTTCCCCCAGTTTGTACTTAAAAAAAATAGATATAAATTTTTCTATTTCAATTTTTATGAAGCTTCATGATGACTGTTCACATCACATTGGTTTTGAATCTTTCTGTTGGAGACTTATTTATGGGTTTTGAATTAACGTTTGTTCAATTCCTACCCTATTTATTTATTTTCTTTCAAATCTTGGGGTTTCTTTTATCCAAAAGTTTAATTGACCATTTTAATTAATTGGATACATAAATAACTTTTAAGAAAAGGCTGTCGGGCAAATAAAGTTATTATTTTTAATATATATTCGGTCAAATAATAATTTTTTTCCCCTCTCTTTTTTACTTGTTGACTAGCTTATAAGAAATACCTACATCATACTTTTTCTTAATTATACACTTCACGCTTTGTTTTACACAATAATATAATCTTTTGGTTTAAATGTCATTTTGTCCCTAATTTTATCTAAAGTATTCTATTTTTAATTTTTGAATTTTCAAGGGTATTCATGTGTACTCCTTCCAAATGATAACTAAGATTTTTTTACCAACTTTGCTAATAAATTGACATTATAGATTTTAAATATGTGTATTAATATGATGACATAAACATAATAAGGATGACAACTCTATCTGCATCTTTACATTGATATAATATTGTTTATTTTAGATTTAGATCCTTGTGAGACTTTGTTTTTGACATCTTCCAAAAGATCTCATATCAATGAAGATGGTTGTCATCACTTATATATCCATGATCTTTCCTCCATTTAACAAATGTATGATACTTTGTTTGCATTCCAACAACCCCTTCGAACAAAGTTCCACCGAGCCTCTTTGTGGGCTCAACTTTTGATTCGGCACCCGAAAATTCAACCACTCCTCTTAAACAAAGACCTCCTCTCCCCTCAAATAGTCAATCCGGCAGATAGATCGGATTTCCACGCTGACTATTATTATATCCGACTAAGTCCTCTTCTCTTGAGAGTACATCACTAGTCACTTTGTCTAGCTCACATCCAAACCAAACTCATCTTCTTTTGAGAGTGCACCGCCAGTCTGATAAAACTACCACAAATTTTTGTCTCTAGATCACTCTAAACGTTTTTGTTAATTCTACACCGGAGCGTTATATCGACATGGTTAAGTTAGGGGCATGGCTCTAATACCAATTGATAAGAATTTATACTCAAATCTTCACATTGATAAGATATTGTCAACTTTGAGCATAAACTCTCGTGGATTTATTTTTGAGCATCTCCCAAAAAGCTTCATATTAATGAAGATGGCATGTCATGATCACTTAATATACCTATGATTTCCCCCCTCATCTAATCTATGTATGATACTTTGTTTGTATTCCAACAAAAACATGCATTAGAATCAAATAGATCGACTATAGTAAAAATTGAGTAGATGCTACTAAGAAGCAAAATAATACCAAGGACAAATGCTTCATTTTTTGAAGCTCAAAAGTTGATACGGAGGATTTGACAATTTTAGGAATCAAGATTTTTATTCCTTAAAATTTTAAAACTATAATATTTTTTTTTAAAATTAAGTAAGAAGTTTAAGGCTTTCAAAATAAAATATAAATCTAGTTAATGTTTTGGTGTTCTCTTTTCTCACTATGAAAAATTCATTTGAACTAAAACGTTAGAGTAAAATCTATTAGAAGCTTAAACCAATGAATTAAAATTTTAATCTTATAGAAGTGAGCTAATTTAATTACCCTTCGATTCATGACTACATTTATGGGATTTTTATCTAAAATAAATTCAAATCGCCAAGATAAAATTATCCTTCTAGTTAATTACTCTCACCATCATTAATTAATCTTTCCACTAAAATGTAGGCCACTAATTTTTTTCTAAATCAAAAGAAACATAAACAAAAATGATATTTAAAAGAAAAAAATAAAATGATATGTAAAGTGGGAGGAACAGCATAGCACGAGGAGAAGCACAAAGAGCCCAGCCGGCAGGGACAGAAGCGCCACAGCCTTACATATTCTGACTCTTTTTTTTTTTTTTTTTTTTTAATTCTTTCTTACCCTTTTTGGGTTTTGGTGAAGAAAGGGACAAATTAAGAGTCAAAGGAAGTGAGCTTCTAGTTTTAGTACTATCCATTATCCAATAATAATAATAATATCAAAATCGAAAGCATTTTTTTTCTCCTTTTTTATTATTATTTTAATTTTAAGTCTATGGTTTGTGTTTTCCATGCTTAACGTGCGCCGTCCTCAACCTTCTTATCCACCACCAATCCAAACCTTCCATCATCAAATTTGAAAAAATGAAAGATAAGAACCAAGAATATATATATATATATATATATAATGAAAAGTTGAAAGATAAACTTTAATTGAGATCCAAATGTTGTAGGGTCAGACGGTATGTCGCGTGACATTAGTCGAGGTGCGCGAAAACTGGCCCGAACAATCACAAATATTAAAAAAATAAAATAATAAACAATATGGGGTAAAGTTTATATTAGGGTATAAAAAATTTCCTCAAATTTGAAATTTTAACCTTTCATTCTCACCCTTTTCACTCATTTAACCATCACATTCAAACCATTCAATATTTCTTCCACTCATATTCAGCCTCCCCAATGCAAATTACATACCCTAAAGGGTCTTACATATTTTAATAATCTTGTACAAAATTTGAATTCTGAAAATTTAAGGTTTATATAACATTATGTTCATCAATTTTGAAGTTTGTTTTATTTTGGTCCAACTTTGAAATGTCAATTTTAATTTTGAATTTTGTGGTTTACTCCATGTCGGTGAACTTTTAAATGTTTTAATTTTAATTTTTAAACTTAAAAAAACAATTTTCTTTTGCAATAGTTTGAGGTTATTGTCAAAAAGAGTAGTACACATTATATCTATCAAATAGTAATTAGTTGATTAAGAATTCAAATTTTAAATACTATTGGATTCTAAAAAAGGGATATATTGGGGTTATTTCTCATCCCTCAACTCTTTTCTCTCCATCCCACATTCTTTTCTTAATATATATATTATAGTTTTAGCCTTTAGGGTCGGGTTTTTATTTATTATTATTATTTTTGTATATTACAATTCTGTCACTCATCATCTCTTAATAGAAGACTATCTATTACATTAATTAAAAATTATTGGTGACTCTCATTGATATTTGATTGAAGATAATATATGACACTGATTGAAGAGTATATTGATTGAAGATTAGATGTGACATTAATTAAAGACTATACCGATTAAAAAATGTATGTAATACAGATGAAAAACTATACGTACACTAATTGAAGACTATATGTGCATTAATTAAAGTTGAACGGTAGCATTGGTTGAAGTCATTAAGTTCATGAGCTTTTCAACCCGTCCCGATTTTCTTGTATGCCCAAATTTCTTTTAAAATGTTATATATATATATATATATATATATATATATATATATATAATTATTATTATTATAAATGAAATTTCCTTATTTAAAAATAATGGATCAATTCAATTCAGACAGCCAGAAGACAATATAGTGTTGAATTGAAATCGAAAGTCTTAAATTTATTTAAGAATGACGAGTTGGGTCAAAATAATTAAGTTGGAATATACTTTTTTTCATAAACATAAAATATGACATCGTTAATTTTAATTCAAATGCATAAATTAACGAGTTTGGGTTGGACCATCTTCTATTAAAAGTCTTTTGAATTGGATAAATGTCCGAATAAGAAAATTAATAAACAAAGTTTGAAAAGTTGTTGACCTTAAACCAAATTTGAAGAATATGATTTAGAATTAAAGTGCTTGAATTCTCCTTTTGCATTTGACTTTTTGAAATTTGGTATGATAAATGATACAAATGCTTCAACCTCGTTGACCTTCTAGATTGCTCATAAAATTCAATCAAAAAATTAAAATATATTTACTTCCAGATCTGCTGCTTTCTTTCATACCCATCAACAAAATCTATGTACCTATCCACAATATTTGAATTTTGAACAAAACCATTATAATATAAATTTAAAACAATCAGCTTACTCTTTTCTTTTGTGTAGAAAAAGAAATTTAGAGACTTGAATCTTGTGGTTGAATTAGGAAGTTCTACTTTTGTAGGTATAATTTATGCTAATATTTATATAGTTCTACTTTTAGAATTATATATGTATATATATAATATTTGTGAGAATATGGATTAAATTGATTTTTATTAGTTGTCTGATGAATAACCTTTAAAATGTATCTAATAGACTAATAATTTCATTTATATGTTTTATTTTTTTTTCTTTTATAATTCAACACCATTTGAGATTTAAACCCACAATCAACTAGTTACTATTTGATACATGATGTTATTTTTTTTTTTGAAACGCTACATACTGTTATTAAAGTACTACCCCTTTTAATAATTTCATTTATATGTCTAAGAAGTCTCTAAACTTTAAAAGTTAAGGTAAGTACGGTAATATACAATCTTCAATCAATGCAACAATATTCAAATAGCGTCATAGATTTTTTTTTTAGTACAAGTTGAGAGAATAAGATTACAAATGTCGATTCTAGGGATCGAATCCGTGATCGTGGAATGAAAATGAACACCAAACCAAATAATCAATCGCGCTACCGATCCATTCAGTAATTAACGTCACATATATTGTATTATTCAATCAATATAGTATTCAGTAATTGTCACATATAATTTTCAATCAATAGACCATAAATGAGAATTGTAATATGCCAAAAAAAATGCATAATTTTTTTTTATAAAAAATGTTATAATTAAAATAGTCTTAGAGCAAATTTCCTAAAAGCATATTATTGTTGAACTTAAGAAAAACTATCTAAATGAACATTATAATTTTATCAATCTAAATTCAAAAAATAAAATTGAGTTTTTTTAGATGATATAAATTAAATATCACATAGTAATTTTTTCCAGCTGTTTTAGTATAAATTAAGGAGATTTTTGTGAGTAGCAAAACAACAAGGAAAAAAAATCAACATAATAAAAGTTTGAGTATGATAGACTTCGATAAAGTTTCAATTAAGTGAAATGAAGTCAAAATTTAAATGGATTCACTATATTTAAATTAATATTACATATTTTAAAAAGTTACTATGATTAAAATATGAATGTTAATAATTTACTAACAAATTTTAATAAAATAAAGTATCTAGGTGGAATGAATTTGTTCCCTACATTATATCAAAAACAGCAAAGGAAGGTTGAACAAAAAAAAAAAAAAAAAAATCCTTTGATGAACAAGATATTAAATAATTTATTATTTCATAATTTCAAGAGAACTAAAAGAACTTGGGAGAAATCAACAAAAAGATTGACAAATGTGTTTTCAGAGTTTAAATCATCCCAACCCATTTTGTAATATTCACCTCTCATTTTCATGATCCCCACAAATTCAATTGGAAAAATTTTCTTTTTGGTTCTACATTTTGGTTGAAATTTCACTTTGGTCCTTATGTTTTAAAATTCAACACTTTTATTTTTGACATTTCAATAATTTCGTTGAGATAACGGAACCGTTAATGATTTAACCAAATATTGATTAGGATGATAACAAAATTAATTTTAAAACTTAATAAATTAATGAGGTTTAATTATGATGTTTAATTGATTTAAAAAAAACAATAATTACAAAGAAAATTAAAAACACAAATTACCTCTATTTTAATTATATTTTTATATTATCTACAATAATTATATTTTTAGATAAAATAGATATATTGTAAGAAAAATGTAATTGTAATATTTACCTTTTTTTTTTAAAAAAAAATAGTAATTACAAGAATAATTAAAAAGACACAATACTTAATTTTAGATATATTATTAAATGAAATAAATGACTTTTTTTTATCTTCTAAATAATAAATATAAGATTCGTATTTTAAAATAATAAATATAAAAATAAACAAATTTGTTGAATGAAGAAAAATAAATACCAAAAAATGAATTATACTTGTTTTTAAATTAATTTTTAGAATATAAAAAGTTATCATTTATCATTTATACTTGTTTTTAAATATAAGATTCGTATCTAAAAATATAATTATTGTAGGTAATACAAAAATATAATTAAGATGAAGGTAATTTGTCTTTTATATTTTCTTTGTAATTATTATATTTTTTTATAAAAAAAATCAATTAAATACTATAATTAAACATCATTAAATTATTAAATTTTAAAATTAATTTAGTTATTATCGTAGTAAATTTTCCGTTAAATCACTAACAATTCTGTTATCTCAAGAATTAAAATTGAGAATTATTTAAATGTCAAAGATAAAAGTGTTGAATTTTGAAATATAAGAACCAAAGTGAAACTTCAACCAAAAGGTAGGGATCAAAAATGAAGTTTCCCAATTCAATTCCTTCCCAGTTCACACTAAGAACTTAAAAGTTGGATGTTCAACTCTCAAAGAATTTTGGTTTTGTATTTACCATATTTCAAGAACTAACCCAAAACTTCTATAACAGTTTCATCTTTTACAATAAAAATGTTTTCATTTCCTAATAAATTCAAATGACAATTCAATCAGACACCAGTCACATTAAAGTTAAGAAAAGCAGAGGCAGAGCCAACTCTATTGTAAACACAATCATTCTAGCTTTGCCCTACCCTATCTCTATGCTTACATAACATACAATTCCAAAATGAAGAGATTTCATAAATTCAAATCCTTAAGAATATCATTAATTCAGTAAGATAACTCACCTATTTTCTACTCCCTACTCTTTAACCTTAACTCATCTGGCAAGGTGATGCTTGATTAATCCATGCTCTTCATCCAGCACAAAATTAGCATTCGAAAAATGAGAGCTGGTGAAGAAGGGTTTCAGATCATAAATTTCATGTTCCTGTGCCTGCACCAATGTCAAATGTGTAAGTGCACCAGATCTATCTACTTTATTACAGTATAGAAACTAAGCCCTGATATCATTACCTTGCTTTGTAGGTCTTCCAATTTCACATTGATGTGCGCGAGCTCGGATGTCGATCGACGAATAATTTCCTCAAAGTGAAGGGCATTCTTCACAAGCTCTCGGAGAAGATGTAGGAGCAGTTCATTGTAATCCTTCTTGAAAGTC
Source organism: Sicyos baderoa (assembly GCA_037832685.1). NCBI lineage: Eukaryota > Viridiplantae > Streptophyta > Magnoliopsida > Cucurbitales > Cucurbitaceae > Sicyos > Sicyos baderoa. The sequence continues at coordinate 8,645,873 of JBBMEF010000018.1, read as the reverse complement.
ATGTACTTTCGGAAGCTCTGCAAGATACACCATAACTTTCTCAATTCAACATACCGAAACGAAATCAATGAGAATAACAAAGGTTACTTTTGTTCCTTCTTATTTATCCAAACTTTCATTAAGCACATTGACTGCCACATCAATTAATTTAAAATTTGAAATACCCAAAATTAGCCATTCTAACAAAAATGCAGCCTTAAGAACTATACAAAGTTGTATTTATCAGCAAATTACATAAAATTTTAGGGAATATTAGTACTAGCAACACATCAGGTCTTTAAATTTTCTATGAAAATATTCCCCATGACAACCTCAAAGCATTGATCATCCACTCAAGAATAATCAGGAAATTGTATTGGATTATCTTATCAAGTATAATTCAAATATTCAAGCATAATGTCAGCATCTTGATTCACAGCACAGGCATATCTTTGTGTATAGTATGAATCAAGGAAGTCAACTGGTTAGCCTTAGTAGCAAAAAAATTGAAAAGCCATATAACATTTAAGAGGATATGCAAAGAGATAGGGAAAGCAGTGATCTTCTTTAGTACCTTTTGCAGAGCTTTCTGCACCCCGAATTTTTGGGTCGAAATGAAAGAATCGAGTAACACACGGATTGCCATATCAACGTCCTCTTGTGTGACGTGCTGTCTGAGGTGCATTCTTGCATGTGATTCAGACATGCGTATCATTGACTCTATGTGCCTAACTGCAATAGGAACTCCTTGCCCATGCTAGTCAAAAAACAATATGATGGTTAATAAATATGCAAAGTTTCAACCCACAAAATTAAGAGCACTTGATTAATATACAATAAATAATAATAATAGCAATAAATGAAAAAGGAAAAAAGATCTTTTTAATAAAATAAAATAAAAATGGTAAAATAGAGCCTTACAGAAGATTCCCTTCGTAATTCTGCATAAACATGTGTTAACTTGTCCATATCAGCATCATGCAATCTTGGAAAAACATTCAACTTAGCATAAGTTATGTACTTTTTCAGCAGATCTTGGGGGAGCACCTGGAGTATTTAAGAAGTAATCATATTAGAGCATAAATGGAAAGTCCACGGATAACCTACAAAGAGGATAATTAAGTACAACTGTATGACCTCAGGATCTAGTGGCCTTGTAGTGTCTTGACTGTCCTCCTGAGATTCATTTATAGACTTGTCGTCAATATTACCGCCCTTTGCTTGTGATTTGAAATGACTATCAACCACAAACATAGCAAGCAACTCATCTGTTACAGAGTCTACCACATCCTGCAAATTCTCAAATTCATTTTGGTTACAATCAACTTTTACTATCTGAAGAAAGAAGCATGTGGTTTTTAAAAATTTACCTTAACAACACAGAGGATGTCAAACCGAGAAATGATAGGATCTGTCAGCTCTACATTTTGTGAAAATGTTTTTGAGGAGTCGTACCTATAAAAAGTTAGTTGATTAAAATAATGCAGTAATTTCACCAATAATAGATGTGAAGAATGAGTTAAAGTAGTCACTTCCAATTTCATTTGGTGAGGGAAGAACGTACTTGGACAAAAACAATCAAATACATCATCATCATCATCTCAGAATTGATCAAATCTATGACTTCGTATCCGTTTAATCATTCAGTGGTATCGTTCAAGTTATTTCCTCTTATGATTACAAAGCCAAACACAAATGTACTTGCCATACCTTCCTGCAACAGGATTAGCAGCAGCAATGACAGAACATCTGGCTTGAAGAGAGGTGACTATTCCAGCTTTTGATATACTAATGCTTTGCTGCTCCATTGCTTCATGGATACTCACCCTAATAACAGATGAGAAAATTAATACTAACACACCAAAAATTTATAACTTTCTACCCTGAGCAGGAGAATAGATGGAATTGTGAAGCATAGCATGTTGAGTTGACAGTTAATTTCCCCACCTATCCTGATCATTCATTTTGTCAAACTCATCAATAAGACAAATTCCTCTATCAGCTAACACAAGTGCACCTCCTTCAAGGGTCCACTCCCTTGTGACAGGATCCTTGTGCACTGCTGCTGTTAGTCCTACAGCTGAAGCTCCTTTCCCTGTGGTGTACACTGCTCTATGCCCTGTTTTTTCAACATACCTGGTAAAAGGTTACAGCTTAAGTTCAAGCAGCTATAGATCAATGTCATATGTGAAGTTTATCCCAAACTGATAAATGTAGTTCTTACTTGAGAAATTGAGATTTGGCTGTGCCAGGATCACCCAGCAAAAGTACATTGATATCACCTCGTAACCTATGTTTCCCTTCAACATTTTTTTCTTGACCTCCAAACATCGCAAGAGCAATTGCTGTTTTTATGTCTTCGTGACCATAGATTGATGGTGCAATGGACTTGATTATCTGTTATTAGTTCATACCAAATCAAAACATTAAGTCTTAACACGAAAATAATGTACTCATTAAATTAGTACTATAACTCACCCTCTCTCCAATTCTAGGGTCTTTAGACAGCTTCTCAATCTCTTCTTTGTCTTCCTGTGTAAGCTTGTATGCAGAGAAGAGATCTTGCTTCTTTGTAACGTAATTTGCTTCAACAACCGTGGAAAATACAGGAAAACCATTCTTGGTATTCAAAGACAAGTCAAAATTATTTGTATAAATGCCCGTGACTTCCTGAAATCAATCAGACCATACATTAAAAGTCCGCAAGAATGTCAAAATTTAAACAAAATAAAAACGACACAACACAAGCACATAAAAGGGCAGGGTACGTACAATTTCTTCTCCAGGACGGGCACAATCAATTAGATCATTTAACAGTATCACTTCCTTGTACCTTGGAAGTCGACCAGCTGGCACAATTCCTGGACTTTCTTGGAGGGTCAGCTTTTGGTAGTTTCTGTATATAGTCTGCAGCAAACAACCAACATCATGCGGAATCGGATTAACATTTACCTTGGGGTATATACTTTCAATGGTGGTCTCTACACAAAAAATAAGAGAATTAAATTAAGAATTCACCTGCTCAACATTTACTGTGAATGGTCCTTTTGATTGGCACTCAGGACAAGAACCGACCTTGACCTCAGAATAAGAATTCTGAAAAAATGGGCCCAATATTGTTCCACATTTATTGCAATCATACTTCACCTGCTGCAACTGGGGGAAGACACCAGAGCGTCGAGTCACGACGCCACCAATGCGAATCATGGTATTTAAATGAATTTGCCTACAAATGAAACAGGACAGTTGAAAATAGGATGCTTTTTCATCGGAAGGAATGAACCATAATTGAAAAACAACATATATTGAAAAGACCCTGCAACATGAATCTTCCAATACCTAATATTTCGAATCTGGTCATAGACTGGTAAATTGTTGATGCGAACATAGATCTTTTGGTGAATATTTTTGTAGTTAGGATGTATGTCAAACACAACCTTCTTTGCAACATCTTCCATAACTTCTAAGACAGGTTGGGGTGCATCAGCCAACCAGATTGCAATATTCGGATGAACAAAGATAAACTGCTTGTAATCAATCTCCAAACTGCACCTATTGGCTGCAAAAACCAGATATTAAAGCAACCAGTCTGAGAAAAATGAGAGAAGCATGACCACAACTCTTGCAAGTCATCTTAGGAAGCAATATTTGTTTAATCATTTTACAAAATAAACTAAATATCAACAACTCAGTGAATCACAGAGAAGCAGATGCTCACCTAATACCATCTCATTTATCAGTCGCATGTACTCAAGCTCCCCATTTCCACTCTTTGGATTCACATAAGTTTCCAAGAATTTCTTGAACTTTTTGCCTATGAAGCGCCGAACTGCATCCATGGTAACATGTTCTCTAAGTGGCCCTTGAACACGATACATCTCATTCTCATTTTCATCGTCATCTTCATCCTACAATTGGAGGTAACTTATTAGTTTAAAAAATGGCTAAAATAATTAAATGCAAAATGCTACTACATGGAAGATAAAAATGTTACAGCTTTGAACACCTCATATTGGTCATCAACAGAATGATCAGTCATGGGCACATCGTCTCGCGAGTTTTCCCTTTGTGATCTACCAGGAGAACTTTGCATACCATCAATGTCATCATAGCTTCTTGCTGCAGCTGGAGGACGAAAATCAGCTCTTGAACGTTTTGAAGGCCTGTAATTCTCATCCTCAGAGTCTGAATTGAAACATAAAAATAATCAAAATTTGGCAGTCACCAAAAGTAAGTGAAAAAGGCAAAAAATAATTTGGCACATGCCAAAAGTAGTAAAGCAACATCAAGAGATTGTCTCTAGCTTTTAGTTCCTTCAGGAGGTTAGACATCAAGGTATCCTCAATTAATTATAAAACTATAAGATATTTATTATATCTGTGACTGTCATTTGAATGTCAAAGAAAACTGTAGAATAAAACATCATACTTAGGTGGTCATCATGAATTGAACCCATCAACCCTATCAACTCTTAGTTCCTCAAGTCGAGATAATCAATATGATCATATCTAACCCACATAAAAAAACATCATAAGTACCCTATCCCACTGCTAGCTAGGACAGAAGACTACATTCCGGATTAGTCAGAATGGCTTCGAACCGCAACAGAATGCTCCACAGATTTTCTAGTAGCCATATTTTTTCAGTAAACATTAAACCCTAAACCTTTCAGTCAACATTTCTCAGTTACATATACTTAAACCTAGTGTAGAAAACATATACTTAATACAATTCGAAATTCAAGGTTTTATAAACTCATCAGATAGAGTGAGTTCACTCCAATTAGTTCTTATACATCTCAAGCTATCAAAAAAAAAAAAACTAAAGAATCAATATGCTGCATAATTCATTTAGCCAAGCACTTGCAATTCTAAACTGATAATTGGAAAACCTAATTTAAGACCACATTAGGGTTTAGGTTCAGTTATGCATTTTTACTAGAAAACTACCATGATCATGTAACATCTCAGGAAGCTTCCGACGGGTGAACTGAGCATCGCGAGTCTCGAGTTCCACCTCGGCCGCTCGTCGGTCCTCCATAATCTGATCCAAATCCCGCTCATCTTCCAACGAATCATCGAGACCCAAGGACTCGTACTGGTCATGATCATCCATCCGCCGATAATCGCTACAAGATTAACAACAAAACACATAAGATCGGCACTCACTCAAGGCGACAATAGATTTCGAGGAAATCAACTTACTCCAAGAAATTGTCGTGGTAGAGATCCTCTCCTTCCTCCTCCTCCTCGAGGTCAGGCTCGTCTTGGACGATGCGAGGATCGACGGCGGCTTCGTCGTCGTCGGGGTAGTTGTCGGAAGTGTGGCTGAGATGAGGGAGCTGATCTGTCTCGAAATTGGCGGAGGTGGTGGGGGAGTCCGGCGACGACGGCGCGTTGCCGGAGTCGCCGCCGTCGGGAGTTTCGCCGGCCATTTCTGAGCGATTGGGAGTTTGAGAAGTGAGAAAAATGGGAGAGGGAATCGGCGCTGCTCTTCTCACTGACCTAATCGCTCTTTACTCATCGAGGAGTTGTTTTTTGGCGGGAGTATTTGGCGGGAAATGACGTGGCTCATTTCCTCTCCACGTTGGCACGTCTCATCTTGCAATCGTGTCGGTTCTTGTAAAATAAAACGCACATCGAGTCGGTTCGGTTGTATTGATACTAACTCCGCCTGAATCGACCCAAACCGCTGCATGATATAAAGGGTAGAGTTCCGTTCCGTTATCACACGGGCGAAATATTTTTTTTTTTTTTTTTTTTGAAAAAATGAGCAAATCACCATTTGACTAATATATTTATATAATTACATATTTCAAAAACCACATTTTTTATGAGAATTTTTTTTATCAATAACACATTCAACCTCTTGTATAATATTTGTAGAACAATTTATAAAATAATTCATTTGTAACCTATTATTTTCTATCCGTATAGAACTCAACCAATATTAAAATGAGTCTATTTAAAATAGTATTTTAAGAATATTATTATTAAGCTTAAAAATGGTTTTTGGAATTTGATTCATGGTTATGTTTTTTCCACAAAACAAGTCAGTGTATTTTAGTGCAAAGACTTATTGTAACGACTCCAAGTCTTTTAATGAAGACAACTTGATTTCATAAGAAACCAAAATGTTGTTTTCGAATTTTATCAATGAGAGACGAGAAATATTTTATTTTGTAGAATCTATTAGGATCTCACAAATGTCCCACATTGGAAAGTGAGAGAATCCAACATTAATATAAAAGAGATATGAGTTACTCCTCTCATTGCCAATTAATTTTAAGGTGCAACCCATATTCTCTAATAGAAGCAAGAAAACAAAGATGAACATGTACTAATATAAATATGAGTGGTAAAATGTATGAGAAGTAATAATAATAATGAATTACTCTATTTTAATTTTAATGTTATATGAGTGATTTATGGTCTCCAAAGAATCAGTGTTCTGAAGATTAAAGAATATTTGAGTTGGAATGTGAACGTAAGGAAGAATTCATATGGTTCCAATTGATCCAATTACACAAGAGAAGTAGCGATCAAGAGCTTTCAATTATTTTCATTGGCCCTCATCTTTGGAATTGTGATTCAAAATAAGTGTTGGATTGACCTTTAAATGCACAACTTGAGAGTGTATTAACTATTATTGCAGGGTAGATAAGTTGATGGGTTCAAATCTCATGATAACTACCAACTTAGAAATTAATTTTAAATTAATTGGTTTTTTTTGCATTTAAATGTTGTAGAATCAAGCGGTATGCCCATGACATTAGTCGAGGTGCGCGGAAGCTGGTTCGGACAGTTACGAATATCAGATCAAAAAACTATTTATTGTAGGGTAGGGTGTTGGAAGGGAATGAAATGTGTATAAATTGAATGGTTGTGAAGGTAGAATTTATTGAATTCAAGTTATTACAAAATAGAGTATGAATTCAAGTTGTTTCAATATTGTTTCTCTCCTTCTTGTATGGCTCTGTTGCTGTTGTTCCTTCGCGAAACAGAGCTCGGCCTCCACTCTCAGTTGTTCTTCCATGGAGAGAAAGGCTCTTATTGAGTTCAAACAAAACTTGGTCGATCCTTCCGATAGGCTTTCCTCTTGGGTGGGTCATAATTGTTGTGATTGGCATGGCATTACTTGCGACTTCATTTCTGGCATGGTCACAGAGATTGATTTGCGGAACTCACAGCTCCCTGCTGCTTATGATTCACATGATATTGAGTACAGCTTCTTACAGTTAAAAAACTCATCGTTGGGAGGTCATATAAGTTCTTCTCTACTTCAACTCCATGATTTAAGCTACTTGGACTTAAGCCTCAACTATTTTGAAGGTGCTTCAATCCCATATTTCTTCGGCATGCTACAAAATTTGAGGTACCTCAATCTCTCTCATGCGTATTTTGGGGGAGAGATTCCTCCCCAGTTAGGCAATTTGTCTAATTTGAATTATCTTGATCTTTCTACGTCATTATATGACCTTTATTCTCTATATGGAGAAAGATCATTTGCAAACTCGTTGCATGTTGAAAACTTGAATTGGCTCTCGAGTCTTTCTTCGTTACAGTACCTTCACCTTGGTTGGGTGAATTTGAGCAAAGCAGAAGAAAGTTGGATGAATTCGGTTAATAAACTTTCCTCCTTAACGGAGCTACACTTGGGTAATTGTGGTATTTCACTTCGTAGTTCAACGACCACTCTCCAAAATCTCACTTCCCTTACCGTTCTGGATCTATCACTAAATCATAGGACTAACTCTTCATTGCCTTTGTGGCTGTTTAATCTTACTACTCTCATAAAACTTGATCTTAGTGTCAGTTCTTTGCAAGGTACAATTTCTCCGGATTTTGTCAAATTGAAAAACCTTCGATATCTTGATCTACTTGGAAATAAGTTGAAGAATATTGAAAACCACAAACCAATCTTTTTATTGAATCTTTGCAAGTTACAGTTTGCAAATCTTGGTTTCAACGAATTGGGAGGGAGACTTGAGGAGTTGTTGGGTGGATCCTCAAATTGTACCCACAACAATTTGGAGTCATTGGATTTGTCACAGAACGACTTGGAAGGAGAGATACCAAATTCCTTGGGAATAATATTTGACAAGCTGCAAGCTCTACATCTTTGGGGAAACAAATTAAGGGGTTCACTCCCAGATTCAATTGGCAACTTATCTTCATTAAAGTATCTAAGCTTAAGTTCTAACCATTTCAATGGAATCATACCACTAAGTTTTGGACATCTTTCAGAATTAATCTCGTTTCAAAGTTATGGCAATTCATGGAAAGGCGTTATGACAGAAGCTCACTTGGTAAATTTGACAAAACTGGAATCTCTTGTAATTGAAAGAGATACATATAGTGAAGCTCTAGTTTTCAACATTTCATATAATTGGATTCCTCCTTTCAGCCTCAAAACTCTTCAATTGAGAAATTGCTTCGTTGGTCCTCAGTTTCCAATCTGGCTTCAAGTTCAAACTAAGCTAATATATGTTGTTATCTCTCAAGCTGGAACTTCTGGTTTTATACCAAATGAGTGGATTTCCCATCTATCTTCTCAAATCACACATTTCGATTTGTCCAACAATTTGTTAGAGGGAAATCTTTCTCAGTTATTGATATCACACACACATTTGGTGAATCAAAGTCATAATAGAGATCATTTAATCCCATTGAGGTATCCTAATTTATATGTTCTCATTCTTGAAAATAATTCATTGTCAGGCCCTATATCTCAGAACATCAGTGATTCAATGCCCAAGTTGGAGTCTTTAATTTTATCAAAGAATCATCTTAATGGTAAGATTAATCCATCATCTTTTGAAAAGATGAGTAGTACTCTTGTACAACTTTTATTGTCGCACAACAAACTTTTTGGAGAACTTTCTGATGATTGGGGTAAACTCAAATCATTGTATATCATTGATTTGGCCAACAATAGTCTATATGGAAAAATTCCAAGTTCGATGGGTTTGTTGACAAACCTCCATACACTAATATTAAGTAACAACAATTTTTTTGGTGAAATTCCAAAATCCTTGCAGAATTGTTCAAACCTTCAGAGAATTGATCTTAGTGGAAATAGGCTACAGGGAAGCCTTCCTGTATGGATCGGTGTAGTTGTTTCACA
>JBBMEF010000018.1:8622388-8636668 GCA_037832685.1 Sicyos baderoa | reverse complement strand
TATATATATATATATATAGATATATATATATAATATACAGTTATATAGAATATACTATATATATAATATACTATATATATATAAATAACTGATTGAATCCGGTTAAATTGATAGTTACAATATGTTAAACTTCAATCAATTATAATTGATAGGTTACAATTTAAGTAAAATTTGGAATTGCTCTATTTATAAAATAATTTGAAAAGTTACTATAATTTATATTATAAAGTTAGAATTTTCTATTTACAATAAATTTCTAATTTTATTATAATTCTTATTTTTTAAGTGATTCTAAATTTTATATTTATAAACTATCTTAATTAGTATAAAAACAGTATTATATATTATTGTTTTATTTTTTTCCTTAATTTTACTATATAAAATTTTAAATTATTTGTGTGTATTTATATCTTATTTAAATTTATTTATTTATAATTTGATTTAAAAAATTTGTAATATGCTTATTTATTATAATATTTTTGTTTATTTTATTTTAAAATTTATTCATTTTTTAATTTTATCATAAATATTTTAATGCATGTTATATGTTTTAAGAATCTTAAAAAAAAAAAAATAATAATAATAATAGAAATAAGAAATATTATCAAACATATTTATTTTGAATTTTTTATTACTTTTAAGAAACCAGAAATGGAAACGTTATTAAAAAGTCTTTAACTTATCTTGTTAAATCTACCACCATCATGAAGAACTATGAATCTTTCCTTTTCAATAAAAAAAAGAAACTATGAATCTTTCCGATAAAAAAACAAGTATCTTAATCCACACTGTCATGTTTTAAACAAGTTCTAACTTATCTACACACGAATCTATAAAAGAACCCTACATTTATCCTATGTGGCACAACACATGCTTTTTTTTTTTTTTTAGAACTTGTGTCACATAAATTTATGTTATAATTAAAAAATATTAGAAAATAATATTATTTGTGTGGTATCAAAGATATCACATACCATAAATGTAGAACTCCTCTACACATGAGTTTACCTCATAATTAAATGTGAAAATTTTGAATCAATTATATCTGAATTATCAAGTCATATATCATATCATATCAACTCAACTTTTATTGACACATTTTCAATGTAGTTACTACTTAAGCATCTTTAAATGCATTTTGATAACAGCTTATGTAAAATGTTATATAAACAGGGAAAAAAAAATTGTTCTAAATAAAAAGTCGGGAAAAATAAATAAATAATAATAATAAAAAAAAAAAAATCTATTAATTTAAAAAAATGTCCATATTATGGAGAAATTCTTAAATAAGCATCTTATTATTGACAGTGACACGTATCTCTATTAAAAGGTTAGAAAATTGAATCTCTCCGAATTTTAAAATAAAATCATCATAGTTAGCCTCTTTTTTTTTCTTTTTTTCTTTTTTTTTTTTCTTTTTTTTGTGTACTTTTACCTATTAATTTAGGAAGAAACTTTCTCTAAATTCTGAAAGAACAAATTCCTTGAAAATGAGCTAATTATTAGTATCCTGGTTGAATTATTTGACCTCCTATAGTCAATAACCAATAAGTCCAATTCTCTCAACCCTTAATAATCATAGAACTTTAAAAAAAATATAATTAATTAAATTAAATAGGTTACTTAGTCTTAATTCTTACTACACAATCAAATGCTTCTAAATATTCCTATTGGAAATTCAACACACAAAAGTTTTAATAATCAACTTGAAACTTCAACACATGCTCAGACTTGATCTAAAACAAGCTCATGTTAGGTTGAAAGTGAAAAGTGAAAAGTTAAATACCAAAGATAATGGTAATTGTCATTTATTTTATTTTATTTTTTATAAGAAACGATTTCATTAATTCATGAAATTACAATATAGTTATATAGTATTTATGATCAAATAAGAGATCTCCAGTAGTTAAGTAAGGAATCATAACTATAAAAACAAAAAAGACGATTTAGTTTACACCAAGATATGACATTATGAGTAATGGTGTCAAAAAAACTATGGTAGGGAAATGCTTTGTCTTTAAATATTCTCTTGTTTCGCTCCAACCATATGTTCCAACAGAAATCTCTTATAAAATGTTCCCATAAGGGTTTCTTTTCCTTCTTAAATGGATGACCGATCAGAGCAGCTTGAATTAATTGAAGAGGTTCGAAGTGCAGGGGCATAGGCCAATTAAAAGCATTCCTCAGAAAATTCCAGAATAATTTGGCGAATGTGCAAGTAGTGAGAAGGTGCGATAAAGATTCAGTATCATTCTGGCATATGGCACACCAGTGAGGGGATAAGGCTATGTTTGGTAGTCTCCTTTGTAATCTATGTGTAATTTCCCAAAGAAAGAATTTGAATTTTTTTGGGTACTTGTCTTTCCATATTGCCTCATAGAGGTTTGGGGGGTAATCATGCAACTCTTTGGATAAGACTTTGACCATGGATTGCACCGAAAAGCCTCCAGTTGGATCCTCCTTCCAAACAATAATGTCTTCCCCTTCTCTAATAGTAATAGAACTGAGGTGGTTGGATAAAGAGCAGTACTCGTCGATTTCTTCCTCTCTAAGTTCCTTCGAAGTGCCAAGTTTCAGGTTTGATTTTCATGATCCCATAGGGACTTTACCACCTCTTTTTTATGCTTAGATAAATTATATATGAGAGGAAATTGTGCAACCAATGTGGATTCATTGATCCATATATCATCCCAGAAGAGTGTGTTAGCACCATCTCTAATCTTGTAGGATAAATTTTGAAGAACCACCTGTCTCATTGATAAAATGGAACGCCAAGGGCCTTTAGAGAGTTTATTAGATGTTGCAACAGGCTTGTTGTGACCGATGGGTTTGCCATATTTAGCATCAATCACTCTTCTCCATAGAGCTAATTGTTCTGTTCCGTATCTCCAAATCCATTTGGATAAGAGTGCTTCATTCTTAGTCTTCATGCTAGTGATCCCTAACCCACCATGTTCTTGTAATAGAGTCACAGAATTCCAACCAATGAGATGTATGCCTTTGTTCTCAACGTTGCCTTTCCATAGGAAGCTACAGATCAGTCTTTCAAGATAGGTGGAAGCTTTGAAGGGCATTTTGTATAATGATAAGTAATAAGTGGGAAGGTTTTCTAGTGTGGCTTTGATTAAGGTAAGTCTTCCACTTTTAGAGATATGATTATTCTTCCATGAGGAGATCTTCTTTTCCACCTTCTCGAGCATCGGTTCCCAGAAAGAGTACGGTCTAGGCTTTCCATTTAATGGTAAACCAAGATAAGTCGTCGGCCATCCACCCTTCTTACACCCATATTTCAAGGCTAAATTGTTCAAGTCCAATTCATCAATGTTGATACCAAGAATTTTCAGATTTGATAACGTTGATACGAAGACCAGACAAACTCTCAAAATCATGGACAATCTTGAACAATTCATCAATAGCTGCATCATCAAACGTGCTAAACAACAGAGTATCATCCGCAAATTGGAGATGACTAATGAATAGGGATTGTGCTCCCAACGATAGGCATGTGATATGACTATCCTTTTCAGCTTGTTGCATGATTCTACTAAATCCATCCATAATCAATATAAATAAAAATGGGGAGAGAGGGTCACCCTGTCTAAGGCCCCTAGTTGCTCCAAACTTGCCTCTCGGTCTACCATTAATGATGATAGAGAAATTGGTTGTTGAAATGCAGCCTCTTATCCATTTCCTCCATTTTGTACCAAAGCCTTTTATTCGTAAAACATCCTCAAGAAAATCTCAATCGATTGTATCAAAAGCCTTTTCAATATCAAGCTTCATGACCACTCCCTTCTTTTTTTTGCAATGCCATTCATCGATCAATTCATTGGCAATAAGAATCGGGTCAAGAATCTGTCTCCCCTCAACAAAAGTCGACTGATAATCAGAGATGGTAAATGGAAGAACCTTTTTCAGTCTTTGAGTTAAAATTCTAGCAATGATTTTATACATACATGATGTGAGGTTGATGGGTCTGTAATCGTTGACTCCTCTAGCGTCCGCTTTCTTTGGGATAAGGAAGTTTCATTCATGTTCGCATTAATAATATCATTCCTAAAAAACTCATGGAACACTCTCAATATATCAGATTTAAGAATGTTTCATGATTTTTTAAAGAATTCCGCAGTAAAGCCATCCGGACCTGGAGTCTTGTTAGTTCCCAAATTGCAAACCGCCTCCCAAATCTCACTCTCAGAGAAAGGAACTTCAAGAGATAAAGCCTGCGAATTTGTAATCGGGCTCCAATCAATAAAGAGGGGAAGAGTGCGATGATGAAGTTGCTTAGTGTATAGTTTTTCATAGAAGGTAATAAATTCTTTCTCAATCTCAGAATCACTCGTGGGGCTAAGACCGATGATAGCAATTCAACAATCGAACTTTTTCTTCTTCTAACAGCAACAATTCGATGGAACAATTTGGTGTTGATATCCCCTTGCTCAAGCCACAAAGTCTTACACCGTTGTTTCCACAAAGATTCTTCATTCGTTGCAATAGATAAGAGTTGTGCTCTAATTGAAGATCTTTGTTGGATTTGTACAAGTTGGAGTTGTCCATTCTCTTCAATGTCATCAAGCAAAGCCAATTCTAAAGCCAACTGGTCTTTTTTTTCCACAATATCACCGAAAGAGGCCTTGTTCCATGCTTTGATCACTCCTTTGAAAGCTTTTAGCTTTAATATGATGACATGGCCTAGCCATCCAGTCAAGGGATTGTTGTTCCACCATTCAGTCATCATGGGCCTAAAAGATTTATGTTGTAACTGATATATTATGGAAGCGAAAAGGTGTAGGACCCCATATTTGTTTACCAATGGTAAGTAAAAGAGGGAAATGGTCAGATGTGTGTCTTTTAATTCTTTTCCCATATAATTCCTTGAAGTGATCCTGAATTTCCGTTGTAATAAGGAATCTGTCGAGTTTAGACAGAGTAGGGGGGATCTAAAATCAGACCAAGTGAATAGCCCATTAAAGAGAGGGATATCGATAAGCTCTTAATCATCAATGAAAAAGTTGAAACTTCTCATATTGGATGTGATACCACCCAAGTTGGTTCTCTCGTGTGCCCATCTGATTGCATTAAAATCACCACAGAGAATCCATCTACTACCACACTCCTCTGCCAATTTATTGAGTTCTTCCCAAAACTCAGGTGAGGGATCAGTTGCGGATGGCCCATAAATACTAGAGAGCCAGAATTGAAATCCGCCAGCCATCAAAATAAGAATAGAGAGTGTAAACGTACCTTTCTTGATATCAGAAACAATAATAGACGGGTCATTCCACATAATCAACTGCCCACCAGATGAACCGTTCTAATGCAGTCGAAGCCACATCCCTGGCGCTCCAAAGAGACTTAATGAAGCATCGGTCAATCTCCCTTGATTTAGTCTCTTGCAAAAGTACTACTGTCGGGTTGTGTTTAAGGATAGTGCTATTAACAATGGCTCTTTTGTCCCTGTGACTCAGACCTCTAACATTCCAGGTGATATATATCATATAGAAGAATACGACCCACCCTGATAAAAAGCTTTTGGAGAGTTGTCATAGTTAACAGTAGAATACAAATTAATAATCTCCCTGTAATAGCTATTCCTCTTCCTGGCATCTTTCATTTGTATAGTCAGTTTAGTAGGAAGAGGGCTAATACCCAGCCCCATTTCTCTTAACCAAGGAATAGTCACCCCCAGATAAGCGAATGGATAGACATTTGGGTCAAGGTTGGTATGGTGTCGTTGAAAAAAGGTGGGTTTATTTGGTACGGTTGGGTAGGCAATTTGAAGAGGAGGGGGGGTAACAATATCGGGTTGGTCTTGTGTAGGAGATGGTGGGTAAGGTGAGGAAAGGTAGTCTGTGTCAGATAAGGGCAGGGTCGGTTGGTTTGTGACTAGTTTGGTTCCGGAGATGAAGAAGGATGATTTCTTGTTAATGAGGACAGGCCTTTTCGGTTTGCGGAGCAAAGAGAAAGGTTCCGACAAAAAGTGGTATGTGGGGCCTGGGTCAGATGAATATCCGGAAGGTAAAGCAAGAGCAAGGTGGTCTGATGAGGGGGAAGTCTCGTTCAGGGGTTGAAAGTGATTGAAGGTCTAGCAAGATGGACCCAAAATGTCAAAAGTCGTACCTTTCTTTTGCAAATTCAGAGGGGCAGAGCTCGATGCAACTGCAGCTTCGGTTGTGGATTCTAACCGCTGGGTAATGGGTTCTTCCGATGTTGTCTCGTGGATAATGAGCTGCTTCGTCGGACGTAGGAAGAACCGCTGGTTCTGGTGTTGTCTCGTGGATAATGAGCGTCGCTGCTTCGTCGGACGTAGGAACAACCGTCGGAGATGAGCCAAATTTTGCCGATAGAAAAGAATCCATCCCATTCTGAAAAACATCCCTTTGTAATATAATGGATGGATCGACGAAAGCTTGAAGGAGGGCTCTGTTAGGTGCAGGAGAAAATTTTGGCCGATAGATTTGTTTCATCTTCTTAGTTGTCGTCTTAGAAACAGACACCCCCGATGTCGAAGCAATCCTACAGTGTTGTTGGTTAATTGTCGGAGCAATACTTTTTCCTTTGATGAGTGCATTTACGTAGGATAGGTTTCGTTGCACCTTAAAAGATATGGGCGGTTCCTCAGCCATTAATGCTATGTTTCCATCATTCATTAACTCCCCATTCTTCTTTAATGCCACCTTCTCAGTAATATTACCTGAGATAGAGGAAGACAAAGTACGCTCTGTTGCGGGTTCTTTTCCCATGTTCGATGATCGACTAGGAGGGAAAGATCCCTCGATTAAAGTATGGAAAGCTCGCCAACCCCATCTGTCAGCTCCAATAGGAATCACCAATTTGTTGCGTCTACCATTATTATCAATCTTGGTGATTTCCGAAAAATAGCCTCTTCTATTGTTTATCTTTTCAACCCATATAGTATAGTCGCCTGCACGGGTGTCCACAAAATATTTGTGATTTAGATTCACATTAAGGAGAGAAGCGAAACACTTCACAAGCCATTGAAGCGTAGGCCGTTGGATGGATAAGAAGAAGGCTCTTCTTTGGTCGTGTCGGTAATTCTGATTCTGCTTCCACCATACCAAGAGTCTATCTCTACCGCGTAGTTTTTGCTTTCGATGGTTGTAATCCGGGGGTATTTTTGGATCGGCATGACGGAAAAAGGTCCAGTTCATCGGAGAAACAACCGGAGAGAGGGAGTCGGACTGAACATGCTTGACAATCCAGGGGTATTTCACTGTTCCATCATTGTTTAACTCAATTTTTTGTATTCTTGAATTAAGTTGAACTTCACCACCCAATGACTGAACATGCTTGACAATTGGCTCACAAAGTCTCTCGGTAATTGTCATTTATAAGGCAAAAAAAATAAAATAAAAAATAAAATAAAAAAAAAAAATAAGAGAGAGAGAGAGAGAGAGAGTGGAGAGTGGAGAGTGGAGCAAAAAGGTAAGTATATACTATTATTAATGTGGTAAAAAAAACCCTAAAAAACTCAAGTGGACACTGCAAAAGTACTCATGCAGGAAGCTTAGCTAGGTAGGCAGCATTGTAGGTAGAATTGGGTTAAGCTAATTAATCATTTTTCCTTCCCATTTACCTGTGCTTTTGAGTTTCATCTGTCTGTTATTATTTCCAAAACAAATGAAACCAGCACCCCAAGGATCTGCCTTCCCTTCTATGACTGAGGTTTTTAACTATAATTTGTCAGTTTACATCATTGGCTGTTCTACTTCTTTGGGGCAACTGCATGCTTACAATATCTTCGCTCGGAATATTATATCCCGATGTCTTACTCTGTTCGATGTTCAGTCGTCGATTTTCTTCTGTTGTTAGTGCTATGAGACTGGTTTCCTTTGTCTTTCTCAAAACCAGATAAGTAATTCCAGCTAAATATATTGCCATGGCTGAAAATCCTAGTATTCCTATAAAGACAACTGCTACGAGTTTGAGATGGCTGTGAAGAAGCACGTGGATAAACCCAGTCATGAGGTAGTATATATTTATAGCCATGATGAGGAAACCGATGATCCATGTCAGTACTGTAATCTGCAATTCGAAAATATATATTGAAAGTTAATCAAATGATTAGAAAACTATGATGATTTGCTTGGTGTTGAAAATAGTGAGAATGATTTTATGTCATTCATCAGTCAATCCTTAAAGATAAAACTAAAAGCATTATAATCCAGCATTTCCTTGGGTTATAGGATTAGTATGATATAAATGTTAAGAATCGTTATTTGAGTCGGCTTGTGCCACTTTGACTATTCTCGTGAAACAGCATTTGACTCAATTATATTTAGTATCCAAGGTAACTCGATCATAAGATAATATAAAATCTTGAGTAGGTAGTCACTGTCTTATCACTTTTTAAGTAAAATTTCAAACTATTCGTAAGTCCTTAAATTCATTTCTAATGAGCATCATTTAAGAGAACATGAACAAGTTGAGCAAATTGAGCAAATTGTCTACATGATGCAAGTAAATGGTGGGGAGTAACAGTTTTCATCCAATTTTTTGTTTCATAGATTTGAATAATGTTAAGTTCAGGCTTTGTTTGGGATCATCTACCAAAAGAAAAAAAGCAAATGCTATAGAGTAGCTGCTGGGATTAGTCGAACTTACCGCGGTGGAGTTGACATGTGGTCCCATCTTGGATGGGCTGCTTGTGAACTTCAGAAGGGGAATGAGAGCAAAAGGGAGTTCAAATGACAAAATCATCTGCCAAAAAAGAAGATTGCAGAGAGTCAAAATGCTTTAGCCCTTTTTAAGCAGAAATTGATCAACACGCTACAATTGAACTAAGCCAAGAAACTTGGGCACTCGGTGAAAAGGATGGTGAAAAAGCATAAATCCTAAGCATATGAAATAAGAAATCTATTCAATAATTAGGGTTGTTTATCGGTTTACAGCTTGAAAAATTATGATCCAAATTTTACACTGAACTCACAGCCATTTTCTATCAACTCCTACCCAATTGACTTCTTTTAATAACATGCACAGAACAAAGACCTGTATGGACAATGCCAGTCAGCACTGGCTGTTTAAACCTCAATTACATTAGCTAGGAAGTATATATCTTACCGACGCAATAATGATCAGCTTCCCCGCCCCAGAAGACCCACCGACGATCGCAACAATCAAACTAGGAACAATAGCCAAGCTTCGAGTTAAGAAGTTTCTGACCCATGGGGTCAGTTTCAAATCAAGAAACCCCTACAAAAGAAATGTGATATAAACAGGAATTTGTCAAAACAGACGGAAACTCAAAGAAACATAAGTACAAAAAGGCTACTTGAAATCCAACATTATGATCATGAACATTAAGAAAATTTTGAAACTGCTGATATGCTTCTTATTTTTTTGGATGACCTGGAAACTGGGAGCTTTGCTCCTTTAAACTCGGGGCATGGTCCGTCCCTAGACTGTTGCACCGGGAAGCTAACATGCTATTTTTACATAATACCAATAATATTTTTTTTTTTTGAGAATACAACAATCAGTGGGAGGGAAACTCGAACCCAAAACCTCTTAGTCATTAGGTGTACACGGATGTCGTTGAGCTATTGTTCTTGTTGGCACAATAATACCAATAATATAAAAGGAAAAGAGCAAGAATTCAAAATGTAAAGATTGAAAGAGAAGCAGAACTTTGACATGGAAAGAGGACCAGAATAGTACCTGCATAACAAACTGTCCTGCATATGTTCCTGTTATGGTAGAACTCTGACCAGATGCTAACAAAGCAATGGCAAAAATTTTGGAACTCCATTTACCCAATACATTCTGAAAAAGGAAAAGTAACATTGATGAGGAACCAAATCCCATAAGGTAAACAAGAAGAATTCAGGATCACACATACTCTCAATAAAAATGAAGCTTCATTCAAGTTCAAGTCACTGCAGCTCATTTGGTCCGCCTTATTTAGATTTGGGGCATTGCAAACTGCACCACTAACCGAAATGACTGACACATTAATGAGGAAAGCTATCAAAAGAGCAAAACCACTCTCTATCATATAAAATCTGCAAGCTTCCTGTGAAGAAAAGATGCGACTCTTAATATGGTAGAATGTAGGAGCAATTAAAGCATTGAAGCATAACTTTATGAAGCTACGAGATACATACGTATTCAGTGAAAATTTAAATAAATTTGAAACTCAATCGAAAATTATGAAGTAAAAGAGGAACCCGCAGAAACATCACCTTAATGCCCGAAATGGATCGGGGTATTTTCCTAGAGAGCACAAGTGCTGAGTGAAGAAAGAGATTGTGCCTGCAGAGCAATGGTTGGAATTAGAATATAGAGAAGTATAAAAGAAAAAAAATTATGGTTGTGAACGTTATTGAAGGATATAACAGACATACGGCATAACCATTGCACCAAGAAGTGAAATTGCAAGACCAGTAGCACCGTTTCCTTTTAATTGAGGGACAAATAACCCATAAAAAATTTCTCCGACATCAGGCTGTGCATAGCCCAGCTCCAGGAAGAAGCAAATCGCAATTGTCAATACAAGAAGTGCAATCAAGAATTCAAGCTTTCTAATCTGCAAAGTAAACAGAAACGCAGTCAAGGTAAGCATTTGAGGAAGCTAAGTTTAGATGTCGAAAATTATGCTACCTCCTTGGCTATCCTAGCACAAACAAGAGAACGATTACTCAATGGAAGAATCGGAGCAACGCTTATAATCTCAATCACCACAAGATAAGTAAAACCCAGAAAATAGTAAATTTCAAAATACCCCATATTGCTGCAGCGCAAGAAGTAGCAGTGTACTAAGCCCTGTCAGAAGAACGCCGCACCAAACAGGAATGCTGAAGAGCATATTCAATGCGAAGGCGGTTCCTATGACTGGAAACAGAGAGAAAAAAATAAAAGAATAACTTCAACAGTAAACAGCAACTCTATAGTAATGAATTTCATGTAGCAGATACATAATACAAAACCCCCATAGCAACTCTACGCTAATCTCCATAGAAACAAAATAATAATAATAATAATTTCCTTCTCCTTAAGGAAACCATGATCCTCTGTTTGTACGTTTTTAATTTGATAATGCTTTTCGGTTTGGCTAATACACTTGATCATACCAATGTCATGCACCACAGTTGGTTGATGGACATCTAATCAGCTTTTACAGCATATGCTGAATAGTGATGAAATTTCCCTTCTCCTCTACCTTCTGATGCTAAGTTGCTAACTATACTAGCTTTAACAGATAACAACACATTCATATCAGCTACAAATATAAATTTTCACTGGTAAACTTATTCATCAGGTGACTGACGTTGTACAAATCTCAGTCAAATTCATTTCGAATCAATGATCCATCATGATTATGCCCAATGCAAAAGATTAACATGCAACAGTTGTACTTATTAGTTATTTCTTCTAATGGCCAAGACTATTCTGATTGGAGTAGGAGTACTATTAGGATCAATTTAAGAGTGTTCTTGGGGTATTAGGGCCAGATTGATTTACTTGGCTTGGGCTTGAGAAGAGAATGAGGGTCTAAGTACCTAAAATTACTTGGCTTATCTTGTAGTTCTGTTATTTTCTATATTTCAAGATATTTGGGTTCTATCATATTTTTCACTCAACTTTTAGGTTTCTAATGGATAGGATTACTTTACTTTACCTTCGGGAATATCACATGCAACTATTGAAATTTCAGCAAGGACCCATAGGACGAAATTTTGCACCTTGGGATACTCAGCTTTACAATGCTCTGCTAAATGTTTCCCTACACTTACCAAAAACAACAAGAAGAAAAAGATACCTAAATACGTTTGAAACTATAGAAATATCCAAATTTAGAGAAGGAAAAAGTTATGCATAATTCATTACCTGTGACAACCCCTAGATTTGCTGCTAAGGATTGAATGATGAGAGCAGCACATGAAGCCACTAATATGATCCAAAGCAACTGTGTAAGAAGAAGCAGTTTCAATTACTGCAATTGATTGTCAACTAAACTGGTAGAATATTTAATCCTTGGTAGGTGGTCACTCTATAGCTTATCTACATGGCTCTTATTGAACAATAGGTAAATCTATGATTGTTGAATGGTTAGTCCTAATCGGAAACTTGGAGAAATTTTCTAGTTCTGAAATTTGTCTTGCGTAGGATTACGTGATTAAGCGAGAGGCAAGACGATATGTCATATTTGTATATTCTATACCGCGATAGTTTTAATAGTTGAATAGAAATGATGTAAATGAAGAAGCTTGGTTCATTTCAGCGATCCATAAAAAAATATTCAGTTTATTACTCAATAAACCAATCCATCTATGTAAAGAGATGCAGGGATAAAAGAAATTGAAAGATGATACCAAATTGTGACATTTGACCACAAAATGGTGTGTTTTTTGTTTGTTAAAAGTAACGCAACCATATCGAAAAAACACGCACCTCATACTTGTACTGTGCTCCAGATTGCAGATCAGTTTCAACTGAAAATAACCATACAAAATCTTCAGAATCCCACTCATGGGGAATAATAGAGACAAACCACAAACAAAAAAAGTAGTGAACAAAAGAGATAAAACTACAATTCTTACAATTCCCAGGATCAATATAAGCAATAGAAACAAGAAACCCCGGGCCCATG
Organism: Sicyos baderoa; assembly: GCA_037832685.1. Lineage (NCBI taxonomy): Eukaryota > Viridiplantae > Streptophyta > Magnoliopsida > Cucurbitales > Cucurbitaceae > Sicyos > Sicyos baderoa. The sequence goes on along the minus strand of JBBMEF010000018.1, from coordinate 8,624,055 downwards.
TATGCAAAAAAGTTCTTCCAGCTTTTTTTCTGCACATAACACACAACAGTAGCTCTCAATTGAAAGAAAAGGTTCCTTCAGCACTTTTGTCCATAGCCAGTACTTCATAAAGCTTACAAGTCGCTTAAACTTTTACACCACCTTATTCAAAGTAGAAGTTAGAACTAAATGACTAATCAACCAATAATTAGTAAACTCTCAAGGATTAATCATCACAACAACAAAAACTAATGCTCACATCAGGAACAACAATCTAACTAGTTTTCGAGTTCATCAAGCACTTTCGTCCACAGCCAGTACTTCATAAAGCTTACAAGTTGCTTAAACTTTTACACCATCCTATTCAAAGTAGAACTAAATGACTAATTACCCAATAATTAATAAATTCTGAAGGATTAATCATCAGAACAACAAAAACTAAGGCTCACATCAGGAACAACAATCTGAATGGTTTCCGGGTTTTCGATCAACGGCGCATGCGAAAAACTCTCATCTCCAGCCCTAGATAAGAACTGTGGCTGCACAGAATTAGACCCTCCAGCAGCCATTTCAACCCTCCTCTTTCCGAAACGAAATGAAATCTGAAATCAGATAGAAAGAAAGCTCAGAACAATCAAACAAACACAACCCATTTGCTATCCCTATCAGAAATCAAGTAAAACGATGAAGAATTACACAATCTTCAGAACTAAAACCCGATCCCCTGTTCCGCTAATCCATAGCTAAATAGGTCAAAAACGCGAAATGGAATCGAATTGAGACAAACTAATCGAAGAATCGAGAATGAACGCATTATGGGTACGGTTTTGTGGGGGGGACAGATCTCAGTTTGGCAAATTTTTGTGGGTAATTTGAAAAGAATCGGAACAGAGAATTTAGGGCAGTGATGTTTGAAAATGAAATTGGAGAAATGGGTTTCGGAAAACGAACCTTAAAAATCGAGATTATGAGAAAGAGAGCATTTGATGATGGCGGTCAGAGCTTTGGCTTTGCTTGCTTAGACTTCTCTCTCCCTTATATAAACCTCCATTCTTTTGTTTCTCTCTCTTCTCTCTTTCTCTTCACTTTCCTTCTCGGTTGTAAAAAATAGGTTACAATATAAAGTAAAAAAAATAGAAATTTAGGCATTTTTAAAAAATAGGATACACTCGTTCGATAATTATTTAGTTTTTTTATTTTTTGTTTTTAAATTTTAAGTTTATAACAGCTATCTTATTAGTTATCACGTATTTTTTTCTTACTTACATATCTATTTCTCATCTATATTTGGAAAATTTTAATTAAAATTTGAAAACAAATAAAGTAGTTTCAAATGTTTGTTTTTATTTTTAAAAGGAAATCAGTATTCACCTACATTCTTATCCGAATTTTGAGTGAAAATAGACTTAAATTTCAAAAACTAAAAATAAACAACTAAGGCCCCGTTTGATAACCATTTGATTTCTTGTTTTTAGTTTTTTAAATTTAAGCCTATTTTCTCTCAAATTTCCTACAATGTGCTCAATCATTCCTACCATTTATCTATCTTTCTTTAAGAAAGTAGGAGAATACTAACCAACTTTTAAAAACAAAAATAAACTTTGGGAAGCTATTTTTTTTGTTTTTAAAAGTTGGTTGGTCTTCCCCTACTTTCTTAAGGAAAGATGTATACATGGTAGAAAGGATGA
>JBBMEF010000018.1:8602450-8622288 GCA_037832685.1 Sicyos baderoa | reverse complement strand
CAGGTAACTCAGAGATGCAACGATGATGGCTGGAGTGCTTGGATGGATCATGGAGGAGTTTAGTTTATTGTTGTCAAACTTCTTTCCGCATTTTAAAGTAGACTCTGTGGCCTACACTTCCTGTAACATTAGTGTTGAACTGTTTACAACCAAACAATAAATATGTCACTTTTAGTTTAATAGTCATTATTAAAAATAAAAAATAGCATAGTTTTTTAAGAATCATGTATAGCATGAATAGATGTTGGTCAAATAGAATAAAATGATTGTATGTCTAACTAAGTAATGAGTTTTTTTAATCGATAAAATTATTTGATATATATATATAATGGAATACATATCCGTATTAATGTGATTTGTCATTTAGACAAAGGAGAATATGAGTCTACCTCTATTGAAAACTTTTTTTTATGACAATCAAAATAGGGAATAGATGTGATATCTTACCATGAAACTATTGATTGAGTAGTTTGATGGTTGTGGTTTAATCACAAATGATCATATACAGTTATGTAATAGAAAGATGCTCAAACATTTATGATCGAGATGTTTTAAGTTAGCACACTCTTATTTTTATTTCACTTGCTCAACAATATCGTCCTAATAAATGAATGTTGATAACTATTTTGAATTTTCAAATATGTTAATCAAAATTTAAAAGTCGAAAGAATCTTTTTATCTTCTTTTAATTTTATTTAGTTTATATTGAATTTAGAATCTAAAGACACTACTCCACTAGAGACATTTAGATATTTGAAAAACTTGACCACTTACTATTAATACCGTATTATTTACTTTTTTTAAGTTAAAAAAAAAAAAAAAAAAAAAAAAAACCGTATTATTTATGGCTAGCCCATCATTCAGGGCCCATCCAACAGAAGATTAGGTCCATGATTAATATGGGCCCAGGCCCAAATCCAAGCCACGCTTCAATTGGTTCAGAGAAATTTGAATATTTCAATGGACAGAAAAATGTGCAGACCAAGTTGAGATATTTTGAACTTGAAACAATGCTTCCAAGTAAGACAAGAATGACACGTTGTTTCCATTTTGAAGAGAGAAAAATGATTTGAACTAGCAATATAGGGCTTTAAAGGTTCTAATTAAAAATTAAAATTTACCCTTTTTTTATATTCAAATGTTAGGGTTAGATTTCTTCAAAAAAAAAAAAAAAAAAAAAAAAATGTTAGGGTTAGATAATGTGTTCTACAATAACAATCGAAGTGTGCGTAAACCAACACAAATCGTTAATATATATATATATATATATATATATATATATATATGAATGTGACTTGTTTGTTTTTTCAATAAAGACATTTTTTTTTCTACATATAAGATTGGAGAAGATAAAGAATAAGAGATAGAGGAGAGGATAGTCTATGCTTGGAAGCAAAAGGTGTTTATTCATATTTGGTTTGATTTCATATTTTATGAATACTCTTATATCATTTTTCTTTAATAAGTTATAAGAAATTATTGGTAACGATAACTCAAGGTAAAATTTCGAGTGCCCGATTGCTCAGGACATTAGTATATGTCTATTGATCAAAAGGTCATGAGTTCGAATCTCTCCTACTCCAATTATTGTCCTCTCAAAAAAAAAAAACTTTTGAGTCAAACCAACAAAATGAGTTTGTGAATTTGCATAAGTATTGTTACCCTCAATAATTGATGTATAGTTGATTGTTGTATTATGTATTGTATAATTGGTTTATTGGTCTAAATGAAAAATAAAATAAAATAAAAAGTATAAATGCAAATAAAGAATCTAGTAGACTTGAGGGAAAAAAATCTATAATTTATTGTATGGGAGGCACTTTTGTCATGCATAAAATTTGTATAATTGGTTTATTGGTCTAAATCTAACTCATAAAACTGTTATATGAAAGAGCTTATCAAATTTGTATTTTTTTAAAAAAAAATAATAATCAATAATTTAATTTTTTTTGAAAACTTTACTTTTGAATGGTAATGTAAGTTGTAATGTGGGTCTCACAAATTTTTTTTAGAGATAAATGTTCCAAGATGCAATCCTAGAGGGGGCCTCAACAAGTTTCCAAGTTTGAATAGAAAACAAATCATATGATATATGATTCTAACTTTACCCCCAAATTAACTTATTTTAACATAAATTTTATAATTTATTGTATGAGGCACCTTTGTCATACATAAAAATAGTCTTTGACTCATGGGTTAAATTTTGTATACTCAAAATTAAGTAACTTACACTATAATAATTTAGCCTCCTCATGATATATTTTGAAGCTTTAAGAATTGTATTCCAACCATTTATATGTCACAAAATTTAATATACAGACAAATATTATACAAAATATAAATAGTCTAAGGCCATAATATAAAATTGTTATGAGAAGCTTGTCAAAACTAATACTAATCACTCTCTAACAAACCCAAGTACTTGACAAGCAAATCTAAAAAGTATTTACCAATCTAAACCAAAACCATTCATTTCTATACTTCACATTCTTCATCAAATATCATAGGCACTCATTCTCCCCTTGCCAACTCCAAACTATGTCTTTCAATGCAGGCCTCACATCCTTCTCATAGAACTTATTATACTCCAAAGTGTCCCCGGCCGACTTCGAGAACTGGACGACTGCCAGCTCCGGCGCCACCTCGAAGACCTCTACCGTGACCGACAACTTCCCTTTCCTCCCCTCTTCCTTGGCCTGCAGCCTCACCTTGAACTCCTTAAAATTAGCAGCCTTGAAATTCAGCTTCACAGCCAGAGATTGAAGCTTGGCTATAATGGCTGAAGCAGAGCACTTTGAAGTGAAAATGGAAGCTTGTTTCTTCTTGGTTTCAAATAAACTAGACAAGTCAAAGCCAGAGGACATTGAGGAAATGAACTCAAATGCATTGTAAAAAGGAGGAGAAGATGACAACAATTTGGGATTTCCCAATTCACAAATCTCATTGTTGAACTCATCTTTCTCACTAAATGACACTTCCTTTGAAAAGCCCTTTAGAAACCAAGAACTTCCCATTATCTCAGCCATTGAAACCCTTTTCTCAGGATCAACAACAAGAACTTTAGACACAATTTCCATGGCTTCTGAAGAAAACAAGGGCGGAAACTCAAACTCAGCCTTGAAAATCTTCCTATACAATTTCATCACATTATCAGCTTTAAAAGGCAAAGTTCCAGCAATCAACACAAACAATATCACCCCACAAGACCAGATATCCGCCTTGGCCCCGTCGTAGCCTCGCTTCCGGAGAACATCCGGGGCGACATACGACGGGGTTCCACACCTTGTGTGGAGCAACCCGTCGATCCGGAGCTGCTCCGGGAGGGCGGAGAGGCCGAAATCGGAAACCTTCAAGTCCCCATTGCCATCCAAGAGGAGATTTTCAGGCTTCAAATCACGGTGAGAGACACCACGGCTGTGACAAAAGTCTACAGCTGAAAGAAGCTGTTGAAAGTACTTTCTAGCTTCATCTTCCGATAACTTTCCTCGTTCAGACATTTTCACAAACAGTTCGCCTCCATTAACGTACTCCATCACAAAATACACCTTGGATTTCGTCGCCATGACTTCTTTCAATTCCACAATATGGGGATGGCGGACCAACCCCATTACAGAAATTTCTCGCCGGATTTGATCCAGAAGCCCCTCTTTCTTCACCTTGTCCTTGAGCACCACTTTAATGGCGACGCTTTCGTGGGTAATCAAGTTTCTTCCATAATAAACCTTCGCAAAGGTCCCTTTCCCCAATAAACGTCCCATTTCGTATTTCCCAAACAGAACATTCCTCGCCGGCGCCATCTCCGATGACTCTGCGACAAAGGGTAAAAAGATACGGAATGATGGGTTTCAAAAACTCAAATCCAAGGGGGAAATGGGGGAAATCGGCAAGACCCAGATGAGAAAAGTTACCGATTTTGAGGAATTTGATGAGAAAATGGAAAGGGGGAGTGAATTTGGGTATGGAAACAGGGCATTTGGAGCGGGAAATGAAGAGAAAAGTGAGGTGTGGGTGAGAAATGGATAATGAAATTGATTGAAAAAGATGGATTTGAGAGTGGATGATTCAAGAATAAGCTCCAAGTATTGAAGAACATGGTTTGATTTTTGTTTTCATTTTTGGCTGTTTTTGGGATCTGGAAACAGTGGGCTGTTTTTTGAAATCAGCTCATAGAAATATCTAGTTTTTGCTTTTTTTTAATTATTTGAATAATACCTTTTCAAATGGATGTTTGACACGTGGATATTTGTGGGTCCAAAGACTCAATAATTCAGTTTAAAGTTTGTTTTATTATTTTTTGAAAACAAGTTTAAAGCTTGAATTGTCGGATAAATATCTGTGGATCAATCTTTGTCTCTATTTAAATATTATTAACTTTTCCTAAAATATATAAATTTAGTCTCTAATCCAATTGACATGTATGTTGATTAAGAGAGGGCAACATCAAACTTTTTGTTGTAAAGAAAAAAAAAATCTATAATGTTTTATTTAATAGTTGTAATTTGAAAAAAACTTATAAGAATTGAAAGATAAATTAAGTAATTTATCAACAAATGTGTCTATGAACAAACATATTAATTTCAAAAAAATCCACAAATTGCTTGCTATGTTATTATCCTAATAAATTATTTATAAAATTAAATTAATTTTTTATCAATTACAAATTCGTCCAAAAACTAATTAAATATTTGAAACGTGGGTTCAAATTAAATCAGAAGTCCATAAAATAGACTGAACGACTCAAGTCTAATGGTAACGGTAATATATGTAATGTCTAAATCGAATGATCAAGCTTAAAGGTTCATGTAGTCAAAGCCCACAAGTCATCAAGTTATAGAGAATTAACAACAACGCTCAACTTCACTATTTATATATGTCAATAAGTGATAAGGAATGATCATGAACTCGATCAAATTGAGTATGGTGGAAAATCTCAAAGCTCTCTTCTATATTCTACATTATATACAAAGATGGTAGACAACATGAGAATGCTACAACAACCTAAATTTCAAAAAATTAACTCAGAATATTATGTTGCCCACTTCATGGCGACATGTAAAACCGTTACACTCATAAAACCCTTTTTTTTATTCTATTTTTCAATTGTCAATTTAATTTAATTATATTGTTATAACCAAATTTACTTCTAGTTTTTATAGGAGAAATAAGGTTTATTTTTTTAAGAAAGAAATTATTGAAAATTTCTTAAATTCTTGCTTCTAGCTCATAGAGAAGAAAAAGAAAGCTTGATTTGACCCAAAGGGGGAAAAAAGTAGGGAGCTAAAATGAAAAATGAAGGTCATTTTCATCTAATTTGTTGGAATTATACATAATGAATTAAATGTAAGCACAATGAGCTGTCATTTGATATTTGAAGCTAAATTCAAATAACAAAACAAAAAAATTTGATAGCAAGAGAAAATGAAATTAAAATAATAATAATAATAATAATAGACCTAATTGTTAATGGATAAGAGAAAACAAAAGTATAAATAAAATTCAAGTAAAGTTGTGTACTTATCAACAGGTTGATTTTTTTCAAAAATAAAATACAAAATAAAACAAATATCTATAGAGAGATCAAACTCAGTTCGGGTGAGGGGAAATTGGATGAGCCATTAGAAATTGGAAAGGACAGTGAAGATGCTGGTGGATTCGGATATTGCAGAGGTTATTAAAGCTATTATTGATAACTCTCCCGATATTTCTGAATTCAACACAGGCTATTATTGATATTTCACAATTGCTTGCTTCATTAGGTATTGTAAAAATATTTTATTGTAATAGATTATGTAATAAAGTAGTTAATGTTGTAGCTAAATAATATAATTTAGATTATTTTTATTGGAATGATCTAATTCTCGACCTTATTTTTAGAAAAGAATTGGTTTGGTGAGGAGTGATATAAACTTTCAAACAAAAAAAATAGGGAGATCACAAGAGCGAACTAGGAGGAGAATAGAGGATCGTGAACCGAACCGACGAGCCATCCGAATCAATAAAGACAGCGGTCTGGTTCAAAGAGCCAACCGGTATAAGCTACTTTTTTAATTAAAATAGCAAGTTGAAGGCCTTCAATTTAATGTGCCCACCAATCATTCGCCGTTAAAGGCCTTTTTGTGGGCCGAATTTGATCCACCTAATGGGCCTAAAGGCCCGTCTTTCATAATGGGCTTCTATTTTTGCTTCGTTATTGAACTTGGGCCTTTCCCTTGATTGTCGTTTTAACGAATTGTTTTATTAAAATTATTCTTCTTTTCATGGTTTGTTAAGGCAACATCTTATTTTATTATATTTTTAAAAAATCATGACTTGCTTCAAATTATAGATCTGGTTAAACATGGAAAGAATGTAAGTTTTTTTTTTTTTTTTTTTTTGAAACAAAAAGAATGTAAGTTACTAGACAATAATTGGCATAAATACTGTTAATTCGGATCAAATATGATAAAATTAAAAAATATTTGACCATAAATACTTATTTTCATTGTATGGTTTGACTGGCATTTATGTATAAGTCTTTGTGAGAAAATTAGGTGTTCGTGCGATTAATTTTGATTTTTGAAAGTATGCTCTTTTTAAGATTGTCGGTTATAGATTTATTTATGACATTAATTTATAAACTCTTCTAATTATATCTTCATTCTTTCGATATTACTAGAATCCCAAAAAAAAGCTTGTTTTAGAAGATATATTATATAATAAAGACCGTTGGCTTTTTTTTTTTTTTTTTTTTGAAACATAAAGACTGTTGGCTAATTTGGCTTATATGAATACATAACTAACTGTTGTAAATTCGGCTGTCGGCTGTTCACACGCGTCGATGGTCGCGTCGGTGGTTAATTGTTCTGCGACCGATTGACTATAAATTTTCTGGCACGTGCTCTCAACTACTTTTTATTAGATAAATAGCTTTTATTTTCTTCTCTTTTTCTCCATTTTCAATTTCGAAACTTCAACGTAATCTAATTACCTAACTAATATTTTCATTCAATAGAAGAAGAAAATTAAAAAAATAAAACCTAATTAATATAAGTTTTTTTTAAACAATAAAAAAAACACTTATCAACATGGTTTGAAGTGAATATTTTAATACAAATATTGTTGGATATTTTGATTTGAATTTTCGAGGGGTAATTTGATTTTAGAATTGAAAAGGGGAGAGGAGAATATAAATTACTTTATATTGGTGTTTTGGGAAAAGATGATGTAAACAAAATTATTATGTTTTTTTTATACGATTCAATACATATTTGTATTAATTGATAAATTTAGTATATTTTTATTTTATATTATGAGATTGAAAATCACACAAAGTTTGATGTGACATTTGATAAAATTTATTTTATTTTATATTATATGGTTGAAAATTTTAAAAATGAAAATAAAATTTATTATAATCACCATCCTTCCTTTGTTTATATTTTTCATAATCATTATTCATTTTATTAAGTAATATGGACATCCACATCAATTGATGATGAAAGAAAAGTAGTTCCATCTTTCTTATATATTGATATAAAGATTTCCACTGTTTCTCACGTGTGATATTCCACTTATTTACAATTATTTTTCCTACTTTCTAGTTGATTATCTCTTTAAAAAAAACATTTTTTTTTCAAAAAAGGAGATAAAATAATAATAATATGTTATTAAATAGTGTAACAACATAGTAGAGAAAAAAAAAACAAGAAACCAAGGTTGAATGGTACACATTTAATATTTCTTTACCTAAGTGCACAATTCAAAATATAGGACCACACCACATGGACAAGTTACTTCTTAATCTCACATCAAGTGACTCAAATAAATGACCAAGTCTTTAAATGTGACAAAATTGATCCCATCATTCATCACGTAATATCATTGATTTGAGTAAACTCCAAATTAAATACAATTGAAAGTCCCAAAATATAATTAAAGTCTTCAGGAAAATAATTTCTCAAATTCGAGAAATGTGAAGACCATACACAAGTGGCCCTATCTAACTTCAATGGGTAACACCTACACCCATAGCATTTGAATTCAAAAGTCCCTTTCTCAAATCTTATTTTGTTTTATTTTTTTTATTCATTTAAGAAAAAGAAAATTCCAGCTGAACCCAGTTTCCATTTATTCATGAATGAGAACAAAGGAGGAAATGAAGGGAAAATTCATTGGACCATCACCAAACTATAAAAAAAACATTGGTGAAACTATTATTTCTGCCAAAATATTTTTTTATAAATAATTTAATTTATAATTACAAATTTATTCTTCAAACATTCAAATTCATATCATTCTAATTTATAGAACTTTACCATAATGATAGTGAAGAGCAATTTGTTAGATTTTTTGGCAAAATATTAAAAGTGAATTTGTCTTACAATACAAGGTAGTGATGTGCTTCAAGCACTATAAAAAGAGCATGAGGCTTTGGTTTCAAAACATTCCCATCATAAACACTTTAAGCTTGGTGTATTGACTTTAGTCAAATTTCTTTTATATTCTCGTATAAATTCTTTTTATCGTGATTTTTTTTGCTTATTCATACGTTAGTTCGTTAATTACGGAAGGTTTTTTCGAACACAATTACTTAACGGTATTAGTATTCCTTCAACAACTAAAAGATCATGAGTGAGTGTAAATTCTCCATTTAATTGTTGTAATCTTAAAACAAAACAATATAAATTTTTCTTTTTTCTTTTTTTCTTTTAATATAAATTGGGAGATGAAATCAAAATTTCTGCATAGAAGGCACTACTGCCATTAACTAATTGAAAATTAACAACCGATTTTTCAAGATCAATACTTTGATATTTACATGTTGTAGCTGTTTTGGTTTATGGAATTTAATTATAATTAGTATATTTCCTTCAAGAAAAATTTGAAAGTATGCAGTTTTAAATTTGTAATTAAAGGACGAAATTAAAATAATATTTAAGATTAATTTGATGGGGGGGTTTTGTGATGGTCAAGCCTATCGCCAAGACTTTGGAATTGTACGACGGCGTCGTATCGGTTAACGTACGTGGGTCTCCTCCGCCCACCTTCTACTTTGACTTTTCTCTATCCTTGTCGGATTATTACAACTTGCACGCTTGCTTTCTACAATTTTTTTTTAATTATTTTTTTTCTTTTTTTGGTTGGGGGACATTTTTAATATTCTATTTCAATCAAAATTGGAACCTCTAGTGCATTGCATTTTTAGTATAAAAAGAAGTTCAATGACCATTGTCTCAATTTGGTAAGAATGGTCAATATACGATGAACCATACATGAATATCAAGAAAAAAATAGTATTATATGTTTTTTTTTTAAAACCCACTATGCCAAATTAGTTGTTTTTTTTATTATTATTATTATTATTTATTTGCTTGTAATGGTTATAGATTCAATATGAGCCTAAATTACTAAAATAAGAAATCAATTATCAATATTTCACTCCTACTTATTACAAATTCAATAATGTTTTCAACTAGGGTAATAATTCAATAGCATTAATATATGTTTAATGATCATGAACTCATATATTCGAGAAAAAAAAATAAAAAAACTAATTTTTCCATAAGTTGTCTATGGTGACTTAGTTGTTACCCGACCTTTGAAAAATTAAGTTTATATTTTTCGTCTAAATCGCCTGCCTTTTTTTTTTAAAAGAACGTCGGTATTTCTTAAAAATAAAAGTATGTTTAGTCAATTTCAATATAATGGATTTGATCGGTATTTTTTTTTTTTTCTAAAATAAAGAATTTTAGAAGCAACTAAATCTACGTTTTGTGATCTAGAAGATAAAATAGATGAGACCCACACATATAATTCCTTTGCTACCTTTATTAGAATTCAATTGCCAAATGTTTCAAACAAAGACTATATAAAATAATTAAGTGAGCGAAGGTGATGTTTTAATGTCAAAAATTTTGACTTTTATTTTCGGATCGAATGGAAGAGAGTTTTGAGAAACCCAAATAACCTACGGAATTGAATGTGTGTTAGAACGACTTTGACTCCAAATACAAATAGATCTCTTATTTTCTTATTTTCCTTTTTTTTTTTTTTTTTTTATGTGTAAGACAAAAATATTATGTTGTAATTGGAAAATAGTGATCGGACAATTATAACTTAATCTACCTATATCGAAAGGATCAGTGGCGCAATGGCGAAAGAGCAGTGGCACAATACTTTCATTGTTTGGTTGTAAATCAGTTCAACGCTGGATATTTGTAATTTCCCTCCCCCAATTTATACTAAAAAAAATCTCAATCTACCTATGTTTAATTTAATCTTATTTATTTTAAGTTGGTTTAAATTTGAATCGGCATTTTATATAATCTTCATCGATGTATCATGTAATTCATATCGACTTTTATCTTCGTTTCACAAAATTTATGTTGGGTTTGTGATTAACGCCATTTTTTTCGCAGTTAATAATTTGCACCTCAAACATAACTTAATATAACTTCTGTTATAATAATTGAACATCAAATATTGTTTATCATCACATTTAACATAATATAATTACAGATTATAAATTATTGACCTCCTGTTTACTGGCTATTGTTTTAAATAAGGAGTAGTTTTCAAGGAATAATTAAATACATTTGTTTTGAGAAAAAAAAAAAGGTTAAAATAACATTTTGGTCCCTCAACTATCACACTTGTTCTATTTTAGTCCTTAAACTTTCAAAAGTCCAATTTTGGTCCCTCAACTTGCCAAAAGCTTAAAATTTAATGGTCGTTGAGTTAAAAAAATAAATAAACCATAGTTAAAAATGTGATAAGTTGGCAAAAATAAAATAATAAAATAATATCATCTTCTTCCTCTCTCATTTTTCATCATCCTTCCATTTCATCTTCCTACCCATTGATTTCTCACCCTCATTACAAAGACCATTAATATTTTTTTTTGAATTATAAAATATAAACCCCCACAAATTCTAATTTAAAAAAATGTTTCTAATTAATTGCCTATTTTTATAACATTTGCTTTGAAATTGATCCAGTTACCATAAAAGAAGAAGGAAAAAAAAATAATAAAATTGAGCAAAGAGGGCTTTGCAATTTCTTATCTTAAATTAAAACTCTAATTGATTCTTCAATTGTTCTTCAATCCTAATTTCTTCAAGTTTCTTCCTCAATTTGCAACACAACACTTGTTTTCCATTTTAATTCCTGCTTTTTACTTTGTTTCAATCTCAACAATGTCAACGAGAGAAAGCAGATCCGAGAAGGTGAAGAGGTTCTTTCAGAAATTCGACAAAAACCATGACGGTGGTCTCAATCAAGACGAAACGCTCACTCTTTTTTTTTTTTTTTTCCCTCTTTATAGGTTTGTCTGTGCAATGGTGCTTGTTCTATTTTGCTTTCTATGTTTTTGTTTTGTTTTTTTTTTTTTTTCCTTCTTCTTTAATGGTATCTGGATCAATTTCAAAGCGAATGTTATAAAAATAGGTAATTAATTAGAAACATTTTTTTAAATTAGAATTTGTGGGGGTTTATATTTTATAATTTAAAAAAAAATATTAATGGTATTTGTAATGAGAGTGAGAAATCAATGGGTAGGAAGATGAAATGGAAGGATGATAAAAAATGAGAGAGGAAGAAGATGATATTATTTTATTCTTGCCAACTTATCACATTTTTAACTATGGTTTACTTTTTTTTTAACTCAATGACCATTTTTAAGCTTTTGCAAAATTAAGGGACCAAAATTGAACTTTTGAAAGTTTAGGGACTAAAATGGAATAAGTGTGATAGTTGAGGGACCAAAATGGTATTTTAACAAAAAAAAAAAAAAAAAGAAAAAAAAAAGAGATTGGTCAAAATGATATATATACACACATATATGTCCCTAAGTTCAGTTGTGTGTGGAGGGAATAATAATCAACCAATTACATGAACTGAATATTTTGAACATATATTGATGCAACCAAAGTAAGAGATTCCAGTTTAGTATTTGTCAATCACTAATTTGATTTTGATAGGTAGGTTCTTGTCATTGTTCAGAAAGAAAGAGAAAAAAAAAAAAAAAAAAAACATAAAAATAATCATAGTTTAAATAGAATAATAGAAGAAAAAAAACAAAAGCAACATCAAAATCAAAATGATCTGATTTATGGTCCAATACATTTTACTAAATTTCTCATAATTAAAGAACTTAGGCTAAAAATTATATATCATCTCTCTAGAAGAAGAAGAAAAGTACTTCTAAAAGAGTAACAAAATTTTATCTTCTTTCAATGTACTGGAATAGAAGACAAAGAAAAGAAAAGGAGAAAAGAATTAAATAGTTTTTTTTTATACAAAATAATTAAATAGTTGAAGTGGAATAATGATTAAATATAGTAAAGGATGACGTGGTATAAAAAATCCAGCTGGCAAACACGTAATATATTAATGGCTAAATTATAAAAAACACCTGAACTTTAAGATTTGTCTCAAAAATACATTTAAAGTTTGAAAAGTTTCAATAATACTTCTCACCTTTCAAAAATGATCAAAAATATCCTTACTGGTATAACTCCTTAACAGAAATTTGAGCTGGCAATAAAAAAATGGAAAAAAATATTATAAATATGATGGCAATATGTGGCTTAAATGATTATGATTTTACAAAATTACCCTTATATTAATTGATGGATAAGGATGGATACTCTCGTCCAAAACGTGCAAGACTTTTTTTAAAATAATTATCTCATGCATGACATCATTTTGTGGAGATATTGTGTATTTAAAATTATTTTCTCTCGTACTCAAAAAAAAAAAAAAAAAAAATCTCTTTAATAATATTTTTGGGCAACAAAAAGGAAAAAAAAATAAAAAATATAAATTCCTTGGTTCCGTCAAGTCAATCCCGCGTGTTTCACTATTGGGTCTTATTGGCCCTTCCAATTTTGTCCTTTTTCTTTTAGAACCATGTCGGAGAAATGAGATTATATAAATTTATGGTTATTAAATTGTATAAAAATGTGGATAAAATTATATTTGGTTCCGATTTTATCTTCTTAAAATACTATTTTATTTACTACTTATTTGGGTATGATTTAGCTCAGAGGGGTTATATTGAAGAAAAATATTGAGTAATTAAATATTGAGAGTCGTCGTTAAAAAATTATTTAGATATAATTTTGTGTAAATGAATTAGAGTTAAAATTTTATTTGGATGTATATTTAAAATAAATAATTATTTTTAGTCATTTAAAAAATAATTAAAATAAGTGGTTAAAAATAAGTTATTTTAATTAATTTAAAATGAGTGATTAAAAGTGAGTTATCATAAATAATTGAATAGCTATAAATAAATGATTAAAAATGAATGAGAAATTATTTTTAAAAATAAAAATGAAGAGAGTTAATAAAACTCGTTTAAATGTAAATTTTTGACAAGGGGTTAATAAATTCTCCAACTAAATTCTATTCAAATATGTCAAACAAACCTCACTAAAATCTTGCAAGGAATAATTAATTAATTAAATTAAATCAACTCTCCACTTTCAGCCAACGTTGAATTTACGCTGAAAACTCGGACAACATATATTTCTCTTTGGCAACTCCCTCACCCCAGTTGTAGCTTAATCGGCATGATTTTTTTTTTTTTTGAGTACTATCGACTTATTCCTTATGACTTTATGTATGCTTTACATATTAATATTAGAGGATTTTTCATATATAACAAAAATAGGTTAAAAATTTGCATCTATAATATAAAACTGAAAATAATGGTACAAATGAATCCTTTGAAAAGAGTGATTTAGTTTAATCACTATTAATTGATTGATTCTATCGAATAAAGGTGATGAAGCTCAATCACTTAACAAACTGATTGAATACAGTCAAATATTGCTGATTGAATTCAATGACTCGAAATTTATACCAATTTCTCCTTAAATTTGTATAAATTCAATGTTCGACACTAATCCTTTATGGTTTAAATTAGAAGGGTGAAATAGAATTTCACGTTTTCGATATTAATATTTTAAAATAAGATAGGAATCAAACACCAGTTCTTATATGATGGTAGAATGAATTAAATTACAATCAGTCAACTAAACCTTTGGATAATTAATATTAATTGTTTAATGATTTTTTTTAAATCAATGAATAAATTATTGAATCAAGGTTTGAAACCAATTTCTTAACATATATTTCTTTTTTAGAATAATATGTTTCTCTCCTGATTGTTTTTTTTTTTAATTTTTTTATCTTTATCAATTATATCTTTGTTTCTCAATGTATAAAGAATTGTTTTTCAATAGCTAGGATTTTCCGCCTGATAGTATGATTAGTCGTAGTGTGCCTTAAATTAATGTAATATGAGTGCCAAGAAAGAAACCTCAAGTGTCGGGGATCAAATCCATGTCACTCTCGTGGCAGCTAAGGAATACTAACCACCATATTACAACGATTTGTTGATAAATATAAGAAAATTTGTTGTGTATATTAACTTTAGATCCCTTTAATAAAATTATAGCATATTTTTTTATCAAAAATTTGTTTACACCAAAATTTTGAGTGATTGAACTCAATCAATAACTAGTGATTGAACTCAATCCGTTTGTTTGGTGATTGAGCTCAACTGATTGAGTTCAATCAATAACTAGTAGTTGAACTCAATCACTCGACTACTTTTAGTTTTTTGGTATATGTGCAATTATTTTCAGTTTTGTGTTATAAATGTAACTTTTTAGCCAATTTTTGTTATACATGAAAAATGTTTTAAATATAATGTATGGATTAATATTTTTGTATATGTTAAATAATCAGGGATAGAATTCACTTTACTAAACCAAATTTATTTTTTCATATAAAAAGTTCATAAAATAAACTGAAGTTCTAGAAAATGGAAGGATGAAACTTTCATTTGAAACTATGCAACTACTTATATGACTAGTACATGTTGAAACTAATGGCAATAATTTATTTATATTCACATTTATATGAAATTGAGACATGAAATTAAAGTCGTCGAACATTGCAACATATGTTTCGATTTCTTTTTAAATTTAATGGTGGAAAATGAATGTAGAAATGGGTTCAATTGACTTGATGTTCTAGTAAAATCGTGGGCGAAAAAGGGATTAACTTTTTCTTTTGAAAAAGAAAAATGGATTAATTTAATTTGGTCAATTTCTCCAATTTTTTTTTTGGGTTTGGTACATTCTTCATATGGCTAGTCTAACTGACACATGGTATTATTTTATTTTATTTTCATTTCCATTTTTTTTCTTCATTAATTTCTTCAATTAGGGTTTTTTTAGTTGTTGAGTATTTATTTTATTGTAAATTTGCAAAAAGAAAAAGAAAAAACAAACCCTTTTATCACTTTATAAGAATAATTTCAACTCTATTTTAGTACAATAATAATATTTGAGAGTGGAAGGAATTAAATTTACATTCATACATGTTAATGAATTTATGTCACTTATCAAAAATTAAACTTTAAAAAATATGACATCTTGATCAGAAGTATTTTCTATAATTTGTTGAACTATTTTTAGATCAGTTGTTAACAGTTAAAGTATTTGATAATGGCCTTTACAATTAAAGCGTGACAATAAAATTTAGGTTTGAATTGTAATATCAGCCGAAAATAATAATAACAAATAATAAATAATTGATTATAACAATGAAGCGCCGAGATGGTAGAAGGATAATCAAAATCAAATGGCTTGACCACAAAATCAGATGGTGTAAAAGGTGTGACGGTGTTGAATAATATAGTTGAACAATTAAAATAATAATAATGAGACGGTGATGAAAAAGAAAATTAGGGTGTGAGTCAAAGTCAAATCATATTTTCATTATTGTAATTATAATAATAGTGGTTGTTGATGCCTAAATCTGGCTTTTAGGTCGACTGGTAAAATTTGTATCGAGAACGAAAACCTGCAAGACAGAAAAATGCTAGACACTGGTGTGGTGCGAGTCACGTCGTCTTCGATGCCTAAGTCAGATGAAGAGTAGAGTATTAGACTAGTTTAGTTGTGCAGGGTTGATTCAAACTTACCTCTTTTTTGCTCCTCCTTCCCTTTTGTAGAACGAGACCCCTTCGCCCGCTCTCCCGCTTTTCGAACTCCCCTCTCATCCACGATTCTCCCTCTTCTCGTAGGAACCGCATAAGCTTACCTCGTCTTTCGTGGATGGGGCTTATTCGTTCGGCGAGGTCTTGTTGCCTATGATGGGGCCGATCCCCTCTTGGTAAGCCCGAGTCGGGGATGAGCCGCTAGACTTATCATGGGCCTAGAGCGGTCGAAGTGGGGGCATGTCCACTTAACTCCGTGGGGTTTTTCTTAGGCTTTCGAGGTTTTACCTTGAGCTTCATCTCAGATCCGGGAGCTTTAACCTAGACTCTTGGTGTTCCTCATTGGTCCCTAGGTGCTCCCCATTGGTCCTTAGGTGCTCCATGTTGGTCCTTAGGTGCTCCCCATTGGGCCCCAGGTGTTCCCCGTTGGTCCCTAGGTGCTCCCCGTTGGTCCCTAAAAGCTCCTCGTTGGTCCCTAGATGCTCCTCATTGGTCTCTAGGAGCTCCCCATAGGTCCCTAGTAGCTCCCCATTGGTCCCTAGGCGTTCTCCATTGGCCCGTAGAAGCTTCCCATTGGTCCTTAGGTGCTCCCCATTGGTCCCTAGGAGCTCTCAGTTGGTCCTTAGGTGCTCCCCATTGGTCTCTAGGTGCTCCCCATTGGTCCCTAGGAGTTCCCCATTGGTCCCTAGTAGCTCCCCATTGGTCCCTAGGTGCTCCCCATTGGTCTGTAGGTGCTTCCCATTGGTCTCTAGGTGCTCCTTATTGGTCTCTAGGAGCTTCTCGTTGGTCCCTAAGAGCTTCCCGTTGGTCTTTAGGAGCTCCCCATTAGTCCCCAAAAGCTCGGGAGCTCCGTATTGACTATTCTCAGGTCCATTTAGATTGGGCTTTAACGAACTATCCGACCGAAGTATCATACAAATCCTCCTACAACCGTGGTGATAATGGTTATACTAAAAACGGATGAACTTTTAATTTTAGAATTCGTAATTCTCAATCCATGAACTAATTTAAATATATATAAAAAAGATTCAATAATAACACGTGAGACCATGTTTTTTTTTCTTTTCTCTATTGGAATATGGAAACAAATACAAATTACACTATAAACATGTATTTCGTAATTTTCAATCCATGAACTAAAGTCAAAACCAAAGTCAATCTCATTTATTAAAAAGCAAATTTGACAAAGAGAGGATAATAAAGAATAAAGGAAAAAAAAACTTTTTTTTAGTAGAGAACGAAAGAAGGAAAACAAATACTAATTATGGGATCGAACATGTTATGGTGTTAACTCGTTTCCAACCAAATAATGAAATCATTAAACCTATTTATTAAAAATAAAATAAAAACTATAAAAACTTTAAATGTGCAATTTTGATCATCTATTGATACTATATAACATAGCTAGTCATGATTCTTTTTCTACAATCTAACTGTTTCTTTTTTTTTTATTAATTTTTTCTGCCAATAAGTCAGATGGTTAAAATTAGGAACTCTAAGTTTGTCAATTAATGATAATAATTTATTTGTTACCCAAAAAATGAATAATGTTTTTTTAGAAAGATGAAAAATAGTGCTATTTGTTTGATTTATTATGGGAAGGGGATGAACCTAAATGGGAAAATGGAAAATAAATAAATAAACAAAAGCAAAAGGTGTATGTTTAAAATGTGTAACTCATTGTATCATTTTTTAAAAGACAACTTTAGCTCTCTTTCACTCTTTTATTATTGCCTTAGTGGGTCCCTCAAGATAGAGTATTTATAAAATTCCATTTCTGGACGTTCCTTGTTTAAAATTAAAAATACATAAGTGACAGCTTTGTGAAATTCTAAAATAAAAAAGAAAATGGTACTTTTATTATGAAATAATTATAAATATAAATAAATTTTAAAATATTTTATTCATAATTATTAATACGTTTTAATATTGTATTATAAATATTTACTAATTTGACTAACCCAATAAATTTCTCAATTAAAAGAAAAGAGCTTTTATTAAAAATAATAATATATTAAAAGATTTTTAGATCCATGTCAAAGCCAACAAAAGTAATAGTTGATTCTCAAAAAAAAAAAAAAAAAAAAAAAACAATAGTTTAATGATGTATATTACTCTAGAGGTGTGTTTGTTTTTCAAATTTACAAAAAAATCAAAATAAATATTTACTAACTACTTCTAAAATACTGCATTCAAACGAGTTTTTGTAACTGCTCAAAATAACTCATCATTTTCATTACTTAAAATAACTTCTCGTTTTTTAATAATTTATTTATAACTCATCAAATTCATTTTTAATTAATTTTTGAACTACTCAAAATAACTATTAATTTTAAATCCACATCAAAACAAATTATTATCAATTTGTTTACATAAAAATCACATTCAACAAATTTTTTTGCTATAATTTTAATTTGTAACTACTCAAAATAATTTATTGAATTAATTCATCATTTAAAACTTCATTCATATACCTCTCTAGGCTATGAGTTCAATATCTCCACTTCAATGTTGAATAAAAAAAATACAAAAAAAAAACTATTCTTTAAAAGTGTCGAACATAACTATTAAATCTATTTTTCTGAAAAAATAAATCATTATCTAACGAATTTCTAAATGTCAAATTTTGATAATGAAAATGTGTTCCATATTTCTCTAAAGAAACATGTTTGTGTTGGAGCTATGGGTAGGTTCTTGCTCCACGAAGAAAATAAATAATAATAAAAAAGATTAAGAAAAAAAAGTAAACGGATATGGTCTGGTCACGTGTCTCCCAAAGACGCGTGGAAGTCTTGAGCAAAACCATACTTTATTTTGTTTGTTTTATTAATTAAATTAACACGTGAAAAATGTTTTTGAAAACGTGTGAAAAAGAAAAGCATAGTTTTGATGCAGACAAAAAAAAAAAAGTTAACTTATAAAATTTAATTTTGTGATTTATATAAAAAAGTTAAGCATAGTAAGTTTACCTTTAAAAAATGGTTTTACCATAAAATCTTTATACTCACCATCAAGTTGTTGATTTTATACTAATATAAATGAATATTTTCATCTCACTTAGTCGTCGTTGCCTTATATAATATGTTTTTTAATTATATGAATTTCATTGAAATAAATTATGAATTTGTTTGATTTGAGGTATTTGGATGAAGTTTTAGTAAAAAGTTAATTTGAAAAATTATTTTGAATAGTTAAAGATTGAGAGTTGTAACTAGAAATTAGGTTGGATGTGGTTTTTTTTTGTTGAGGAGTGAGTTAGTATTAAAATACTTGTTTGGATATTGATTTAAAATGAGTAGTTAAAAAAAATGATTAGTAATGAAGGGCTAAAAATGAATTATTTTGAATGGTTAAAAATGTGTAGTTATAAATAATTGAGTAGTTAATAAATTAATGATTAAAAATAAATGGTTAAAAATAATTAGTTATTTTTAATATTAAAAATAAACAGTAATTTTGAAGAATTATAAAAACTAGTTTCGATGTAGATTTTAAAGGATGTTGTAATATGCTTTGAACGCATAAATGTCATGCAATTAGTTAGTCGGGGTTTCGTTTGGATGTAGTTTTTTGCATTCAACATTCTTTCGTGTGACCGCATTCCTATGCGCGAAGACATTCCATCTTTCCGCGTTGCATGTATACATTTCGCATCCGCTAATTTAAGTTTACGCATCCTGTAATAAAGTTTTAATGAGAGCGCATATATAAACTCCATTCAAACTAGGGGTGTTCATACATTATCCGAAAATCGATCCGACCGACCAAAATCGACCGTTTTTGGGTCGGTCGGTCGGTTTTCAACCGTAGTCGGTCGGTGTCGGTTAATAGCCTTTAAAAACCG
>JBBMEF010000018.1:8580997-8602350 GCA_037832685.1 Sicyos baderoa | reverse complement strand
AAATTATGACAATTAATGAAGAAAAGGGTAAAATTGGCATTTTAAAAATTGGAAATCCGGAAAATGAAAATGAAAAATTAAAATTGCAAAAAAAAAGGCAAATATTGTTTGAAAGTGGTCTATATAGTATAATTTTTCTTAAAAAAATATTAACCGACTTAACCGATTTAACCGACTGCACCGACCGATCGAAATTTTTTTTAAAAAAAAAAAAAGTTCGGTCACGTTTTTTGTCTAACCGACCGATGAACAGCCCTAATTCAAACCCTAGCCAATTATAATGTTCATTTTGTAACCGTGTAATTCGTCTCCCTAATAAAATTGTTCTCTCTATGTACTAATTAACACAATGTTAGTGAATCACGTAAATCATCTGTGTTCTTTTTTATTCTTCCACATCTTTAGGGTTTCTTTATTTTTGTTAAAGATTGTTGATTGTCGTTTTCATAACAAATAAGAAGTTAGTAAATCTTTAATCTAAAACGTTCTTAAAAGTGGCAAACAAACACCTCATTAGTTATAATTTCAATTATTAGAGACAACTATCAAATTTGATCAAAGGGGTGAAATTATTATAACTTTTTAGTTAGATTTTTTCTATAGAGATTTTGTCTAATTTAGTTTTTTTTTCTTTTAAATATATTTTACTACGATATGCCATTAGTTTGTGTGAAGGATAATCTAATGTGAGAGCTTTTTCTTTTCTTTACTTTTCTTTTTTTACATGTGACATCTATCCATAATTTTGAAGTGTTTATTTTGTCATTCGTTAAATAAAAATAAGTTTTTTTTTTTTGTTGGGTTAAAATTAAGCTCTAAACTAATTTATTAAGTCCTATTGTGTTTTTTTTTTTTTTTGAGAAATATAATCATTCATTAATAATGATAATAAAACGATATATAGACTACCTCCCAACCAACTGGAAACAAAAATAAGGTATTAAAAACAATTTCAACACTTTAGATACAGTTTACAAGTCGAAATGTACCCTACCAAAACCTAAAGAGACATTAATAAAGAGATCTTTAAATGGATCAACAATATTGAGAGAGCTGACCTTGTTACAAATAAGAGTGAAAGATTCCACCATAAAGGATCAACTAGAATAATTCAACATTATAATGGTTAATTTTTTTTTTATCAACTTTGGGGGTCAAAATTGCTAATAAAATACGTACTGACGCACAAGAACCCATCAAAGGAAGAGAAGCGAGCTCCAAGACCGTAGAGAAGTGGAGATGCCAAAGAGGGATACAATCGTTAATCACTTTGATATCGATACCTTTGTCAATGAACTATTCAACAAAACAAATAAAGCAAAAAACAAATTCAAGTGAACCAACTTGAACTCGATGACCAACATTCTTAAAATAAAAAATAAAGATAGCTTGGGGATTATGCAACTTGCCAATGCATTTATTATTATTGAAAGCACGATAATTTCCTAAATCCTGCACATTCAAGCTTAATGTAATCATGGACGATAGTGGGGTTGTACAACAGCCTCCACTAAAAGAAGCATACTCACTATCGTTGGTATAATAAAAGATGACTATATTCTTGTTAACAAAGGAAAATTTAATTGAAAGAGAAGAAAAGAAAAAAATATCACATAAATATTTAGGTCATATCTAAACATAATTTAAATAATAATGCATACGATAATTTTATAAACAAATATTAAAGTCATGTTTGAAAATAACCTAAATATTTCTCAATATATTATATTACATTTCTTTAAGTAAATGGAAATGAATAAAAACTAAATTGATTAAAATTAATGCTTCTACATATATCAATTCAACTCTTAAAAAAACATAGATCAATTCAAATAAATCCCTCAAAATATTTAGTCAACCCAACCAAAAACATTACAGGAGTTGACCATATTAGTTGTCAACCTTCAAAATATTTGAAATTGAGTCCGTCGTTGTTTATCAACTAAACTATATTGACAAGCCTACTCAATTTGGTCATAATTTATAACTTTTTGCTAAATAGAGAAAAATTTCTTTTACATTAAAGGAAGGATACTTTAATTGCTATTAAACTATATGACAAGAAATGAATTCTCAAAATCTATTCACTTCACCATCATCCCCAATTAGTTTTTGATACAAAATTAAAATTCAAAGACTTAAATTATTATGATACATTTTTTAAACCTCAAGAATTTATTAAATATATTTTTTCAATAAAAAAAAGGATTAATTTAGCCCCGTTTGATAACCATTTGGTTTCTTGTTTTTGATTTTTCAAATTTAAGCCTATTTTCTCTCAAATTTCTTACAATGTGTTCCATCATTTCTACCATTTATCCATATTTCTTTAAGAAAGTAGGAGAATACTAACCAAGTTTTAAAAACAAAAAACAAACTTTGGGAAGCTATTTTTTTTTTTTTTTTTTTAAGTTGGTTGGTCTTCTCCTACATTTTTAAGGAAAGATGTTTACATGCTAGAAAGGGTAAAATAAATTGTATGAAATTTGAAAGAAAATAGGCTTCAATTTGAAAAACCAAAAAGAAGAAACCAAATGGTTATCAAACGGGGCCTTAGTAATCAATTGAAATTTCAAGATTTTCAATCCTAAAAGATTTCAAAACTTTAAAATCTTGTTTAGTTTGCCGTTTGGAATCCAGAGATTTGAATTTGAAATTCGTACGTTTAGAATCAATTATCTGGTAAATGTAAAGATTAGGGAGAATTTGATTACACTACTAGATTCTCGGAAATCTAGATCAAACCAAACACGGCTTAAATGGACCCCTAGGGCATGTTTTTGCCCCATGGACAAACTGAGGAGTTGACTTGGCTTGACTTCTATTCCATGTTTGGCACATGGACTTCCATAAGTCCATCCAACTCCTACCCAACTCCATCCGTGCGCCCCACATTTTTATTTAAATATTAAAATATTAAAAAACTACCCAATATTTATTTTTTTATTTAAATAAAAACTTCAACAATTTACTTTCCATCACATCAAACCTAACTTTATTATTAAAAAACTATTAAATATCCATTTTATATTAAATAAAAACTTCAATCATTCTCTTTCTATCACATCAAACATAATTTTATCTTTTCTTTTCTTTCCCTCAAACATAAATTTATTTCACTTATCTTCACTTATCTTCCCAACTCAACCCAACCCAACCCATCCTCTCACAGCCAAACATGCCCCTAGTCTTTCTGATTTCACAAAAAAAAAAAAAAAAAAAAAACATTAATTACAATTTAAATTTAAAAAATGAAACACAAGCTTTTGCTTGACTTTGAATTCTCCAAAAACACCTATTTTTCTCCTCAACTCAAATGGCCCCACTCTTTCAATCCACCAATCACATTTCTCGAGTATGCCAAAAATAGCACACCGAATCAGAACCCCTCCATGATCTTTCTTTCTTTCTTTCTTTTTTAGAATATTATTATTATTATTATTTTAAAAATTGTGAGTAAAATATTATTTTGATCCAATTTTATATTTTAAAGTGGAGAAATTTGAATTTTCCACCAAGTTTCATATATATATATATATATATATATATATATATTTTTTTTTTTTTATTGAAGATATCTATTATCTTTGAGCTTAATATAACTATTGTATAAAAATTAATCTAATAATAACAATTTTAATAAAAGAAATGAAATATGGATGGACATATATTTGAAAAGGTTTAGAGAAAACATAGACATTTTGGCTTCAAAAGGAAAATTAGAGAAAAAAATGTAACCCTTAGTATTTTCTATTTTTTTAAAACATGTTTTTTTTTTCTAATTCACATGGCTTAATTTTTGTGTAAAGAAGTTAATATAAAAAAGTTATGATAGAAATTAATTTTAATATTTATTCAAAATATATGAATTAAAATAGAACAATTAAAAATATAAATATTAAAGAAGAATAAAATTGTAAAAAAATATAATTGACATGTCCAATAAATAAACATTAATTAACCTATATTTTAAACTTAATTTAGTAGATATCAAATAAGTTGGTAGCACAATAATTATCTTAATTAATGATTTTTAACTTTTTTTTTTTTTTTTTTAATACAAGTTGGGGGAGGAGATTACAAATACCGATTGTTCAAACCTGTGGCGCTGGTGTTGAACTGTTTTACAACCAAACAATAAAATCATTGTGCCGTTGACTCTTTCGATTAATAACTTTTAACTTAATTTAGGAGATATCTCAAAAGATCTATTTTTTTTTTTTTGTGATATTTCAGTTCAACTATAGTATATAATTAATGATTTTCTTTTTATTATTTCAAAACTTAAAATTGAACATTTAATGAGAAAGATTAAAATTGAATATTTTTAAAATATGATGTCTAAAGGTAATTGAGTAATAAAAATTTAAAAGAAAAATTGAAACATAGGAAACAAATAAAAATTATATCTAAACTTGAGTACTTAAAATATAATTTTCCTTAGAAATTGAACTTTGTAGCAAATAAAAACTAAAATGATGCTTTAATTCTTTATTATCTTTCTAATTACTTATGTCAAATTGCCAGCCTTTTTAATTTTTTCTCTTTCCATGGACTTTCCTCTTTCTCTTTCTCCCAACCCACTTCTATAAATTTCTCTCATTCCTCTCTTTTTCCTCTGGGAATCACTCTTGTACTCCAAAATCACTTCTGGGCATTTCTCAAACAGAGCAAAAATCAAATCTTTATCTTTTTTTTTTAACACAATTATGGCTGCTTTTTCCTCTTGGTTGGATTCTGTTGACACTTCTCTGGATCTCAACATTCATCCTCTTAAATTTTCCGGCGAAGCTCCGGTGAGTCAACAGCCTCAACCTCTGTTCATATCTCAAAAGTGTGATTTTTTCAATTTTGAAATCAGTTCCTTGATGGGTTTTTTGTTTTCTGAATTGGGTTTCTTTTTGTTTTTGCAGAAGGAGAGAAATTATTTGGATCTTCAAAGGAATAAGGTTTCTGTTAAGGATGAGGTATTGATTGAATTTTGGTCCCTTTTATATATAATTTTTTTTTGGTTAAGTAAGGAAACATTGAAATTCTTAACTAAATTCTAAAAGCAAAAACCAATTGTGTTGAGACTTTTTTTTTTTTTTTTTTGAAAGTTTTTAAAATATTGCTTGGTTTCTGAAAAGATAAGCAGCAAAAGGGAGACAACATAAGATTGAATTTTAAATTGAATTTGTGAAAAATAATATGGTGATTTTAATGATGGGTTTGTTTTGTTTTTGTGAATTCAGACTGGTGCTTTAATGGAGGAACTGAAAAGAGTGAGTGCAGAGAACAAGAAATTGACAGAAATGTTGACTGTTGTGTGTGAAAATTACAACACTCTGAGAGGTCAATTAATGGAACAAATGAACAAAAATGGAGAAAAAGAAATTTCATCTTCAAAAAAGAGAAAATCTGAGAGTAGCAACAACAACAATAATATGGTTGAAATTAATAATGGGAATTCTGAAAGTAGTTCAACTGATGAAGAGTCTTACAAGAAGCCAAGAGAAGAAACCATTCACAAATCTGCTAAAACCACTAAAGTTCAAGTCAAAATTGGAGCTTCTGAATCAAGTTTGGTGAGTTTTTACCCAAAAAGAACCTAACTTTTATGTGCAAATTGAGATCATTCCAATCTAAACTTACCTGTTTTTGGACTTTGAAATTGTGTAGGTTGTTAAAGATGGATATCAATGGAGGAAATATGGCCAAAAGGTCACTAGAGATAACCCTTGTCCTCGAGCTTATTTCAAGTGCTCGTTCGCCCCGAGCTGCCCCGTAAAAAAGAAGGTAACCACCGCAACAAACTTGATTTCCTTGATTCAATCGTGTATTCGTTACATATTTAGCTCGATTAGTTAACTAATCAAGCTAAAACCTCTAAGTTGAATAGGCTTATTAAGTTTGTCCTTTTATCACGGTTAGTGATTATTTGATCGAGTTGAGACTCGTAGATGGATTAGAATGAGAATTTAATTCGAGTAATAAAAAATTTGGATTTATACAATAAATTGTTTGAATGAAGTTTTTTTTGTGGAAAACTTAAAAGACAATAGATAATTTGGATGAGGATTTTAGATAAGATTCCTTTGAATGGGAATTTTAGAGAGGGATTATATGATAGAAATAACTGAATATTAAAACGAGTGATTATTTAGAATGATTACACTAATTAATTAGTTAGGATGGGTTTTTTAAAAAAAAGTAATGGTAATAGCTGGTTGGTTAAATGAAATAGTTTTTTTTTTTTTTTTAATGATTTATTTAATTGTTGAATTTTTCAGGTTCAAAGAAGTGCAGAAGATCAATCAATTTTGGTAGCCACATACGAAGGCGAGCACAACCATCCACGCCCATCTCAAATGGAGCCCACCGGCCGCTCCGGCAGCTTATCTACGGCGGCGCCGGCAATTCCACACGAAATGGCAAGGCCCAAATCGGCCACCGAACCCAAATCCACCACCAACCCAACATTTGACTCGCCGGAAATGCAACAATTTCTCGTCGAACAAATGGCCTCTTCATTAACCAACGATCCCAAGTTCACGGCGGCGCTCGCGGCGGCTATTTCAGGAAAGATTTTCCAACAATAGTTAGTTAATTTCGATTGGAATTTCGGATTTTAAAAAAGTGGGGCTATTTTCCTTTGGATTAATCTGTAAATACACATTGAAAGAAGAGAAGATTTCACAGATTTTAGGATATGGAAGATAGTTTTTTAAATTATTTTTTGTGAAAGAAAGAAAAAAGGTTGACTTTTTTTGGGTCGTTCGAGAAACTTTTGTTTCGAATTGTAATGGCGAAATTCTTCAAGCAATTTGTATGAATTTGATATCAATAAATATTCCCTCCAAGTTTTCAAATTCCTCAAATTTTCTTTTTTTGATAATGGTTGGAAAGTCAATGGAATGGAATAATTTGCTTAGAACATATAGGCTCCATTTTGTACAAATTTTCGCATTGTTTCATATTGAAGCATGATTTTGAAATTTGAATGAAATATAAGTCAATTTCTTTTAGGGTAAGTTTTAATGTAATGAATGTGATTTTTGTTCCGAGTGTAACAGAGGATTGGGTGACTCGAACCACCAACCTCGTCATTGTGAACATATTTAGTATACTAGTTAAACTAATGTTATGAATATTAGGTGAAATTGACCAAATTTGTTTTTTTACTCTTGACTAAATTGAGTAGAAAAATTTTCATCATGAATATATTTATTTGGTTAAATCTTAACAAAACTTAAAAGTTTAGTTCAATAATTAGAATTAGTGTCGAGTTTCTATTTCACATCTAAATTTTCAATATTGTAATATTTATAAATCTTTTATTTAAAATGTTTGTGGATCTATTAGAGGTTTTACAAAGTTAATGAACTTACTCCACCATAAACTTGGTCAACTACTTTTTAAAGTTAAAAAACCTATTGATCTCACATTTGAAAGAAAAATATAATATATTAGAAGTTAAAACACTAAACAAATTGTCAAAAGAGGCTAACTAATAAATGATCCTTGAAAGCACCAAGACCTAGTAATGTATCCATATCCATATCCATATCCATATCCATATCCATATCCATATCCATATCCAAATATCCAAACTTGACCAAGACAACAAAAAACAAAACATACAAACAAATTTGTCCAATATGAATATGCAGCCACAATGTTTGAAAAGGCAAACCATTCAACCAACCATATATCTTGAGCCCTTAAATCTAGGTGTTATAGATTTGAAAAAATCACACCAAAACTTTTAAAGAAAATGTCTCAAGTCTTAAAAAAAGAGACCCTACCCAACCAATCTTTGTTTTTTTTCTCAATTAGGTCTATATGTGGAGACATAAATTATATATCCATATTTTTCAAGTTAAATAAAGAACAAGCTGAGAAATTGAACATCAAATTGTTTCTTAAAAACAAAATTTTTTGGGGGGATTTTAGATGTATAATAATAAATGGTAAATTTTTTTTTTTTTTTTGTAACACAAAATTAAAATTAATTCATCTATAGCAGAAAAAATTTAAATTAAGTTCTATCACGGATGGAAAGTTATCTATGATAAAATTCAATCAGACGTATAAGGAAAGTCGAAAGAGACAACAAATAAATAATAGGAGAAGATATGAAACTATAAATAGATTAAAACTGTGTAAACAAAAAAATTAGTCGGTATGCATGAGGGTTGGTCTGAACACGTCGATAAGAAAAGGAAGTCAAAAAGAGATGAAGTTGATTATTCACCCTCTATTTTTTTAAAAGTGAATTTACCCTTAGACACATTCTACCTCTGATATTATATTAACAACATAATTTTTTATTAGTGATAGAACTCAACAAATGATAGAATGATTGAATTTTATCAATAATATAACTCAACTAGTGATAAAAATATAATTTTTTATCAGTGATATAACTCAATCGTACTCTATAATAAACATTACTAGACCCTGTTGTTTGGCAAAAATAGGATATTATTATTATTATTTTTTAATTCAACAACATCGAAAAATAAAACATCGAAAAATAAGGCATTTAAATCCGTAATGTCTTGGCTACTAAGTCATACATTACGCCGTCTGAGCTATGCTATAAGATATTGTTTTTATCCAATGATGTCTAGATGCTCGAGCAGCTGATTTCGATGTTAAGTCTATTCTCGGGGAGTAAGCCCGAAAGGCTGGGTGTTATGGGCCTTAATGGGCCGTGATTTTGAAAGTTATTGGGCTGTGCAGCCCAAATAAAGAGCATTGGGTTATTACTGGGCTCAATGTTTCCGCAAGAAAAAAGAGGAATTTTGTTAGTGGATCCAATATTTTTAATATTTTTGAGTGGATATCTTCACTCAATTTTAGAAACTAAACTGAATTTTAAAAATAAAAAAAAGTAACTTCTAAAATTTTATTTTTAATTTTTTAATTTAATTAACATTTACCTATTTTTTTTAAGAAAAAATAAAACATATGGTAAAAAAATTTAGTAAAAATAAATACAAATTTTAAAAACCAAAAATAAATAATTATTAAATGGATTAACCGTGCCACCGAGACCCATTCGGTATTTTTACTCTGGTCAAAACTCAAGTACGAAACATAATTTACCATATTTCATTAATTTTTTAAAGCAAATTTCTCACAACTTCCCAATTTTTGGATAACGACACAAATAGGCATCTTTAAATACATATATTTCACTTTTGTCTAAATTTTCATTTATATCTAATTGCTACCCTTTTAGACCCCATTAAATAGAGTCCAACTACCAAATTCTGTTTATCTATATGCCTGCAATTAAACAATAATAATAACTATCCATAAAAGGAAAAACAATTAACAATTCCTTAAAGGCTGCATGTTATTGAATATAACAATGATAAAGATTATTATTATTTTTTGAGTATAAATTGGGGGAGGAGATTACAAATACCGACTCTTCCAAGTTCGAACTCGTAATGTAGGGGTTGAATAAGGTAGTCTCAATTTTCTATTTTACATACAAAATTTCCTATAATTCAGCCATTATCATTACCAATATTATTATTATTATTATTATTTATTATTATTATACTCTTTCAAACAAAAAAAACATAATAAACATAATTATTAAAGATTATTGTGAGAATTCTGCCCCCAATATTCTGTGAATTACAACCAAAGAACCAACATTCCCATCACCCATTCACATGGCTGCAATCAAATTATCAAACAACAAAGCAAATTCCCTTTCTCTCTCTCTGTCTCCTCTGTAATTTAATGAGACAAATCCCCACCATAAAAAGCAACAAAACCCTAAAAAATTAAAACCCCATAAGCTCAAAATCAATCAAGTTGCAGAAATCAGATCTGTGTAATTTAATTCATTAATTAATAATGGAGCTTACCCCCACCATTTAAAATCCCCCCTTTCCCCCATTTCTAGGGCAGAGAACACATTTCCAAGCTCCGCCACAATGCCGCCGTCCGCCGCCGTCTTCCTTTTCCTCTGCGCCGCCGCCGCCGTCTCCGTCTCCGCCACCGACCACATCGTCGGCGCTAACCGGGGCTGGAACCCCGGCATCAATTACACTCTGTGGGCCAACAACCACACTTTCCTTGTTGGCGACCTTATCTGTATGTTCCAACTCTCCTCCCTCTTTCTTTTCAGTGAAGTTTTGTGCAAATTTATGGGTTTAATTTCTTTTGGATTTGGAGCTAATCTCAGCATATTTAGTTCTAAATTCTCAGATCTATGGATTCTAACTCTCCATTTCCAGTTGTTGTAGTCCAAAACAAAGTTGTTGTTACTTCTTTTGATTACATGTTTTGGTTCTCTTCCACCTTACTGACAAAAATTAAATCGATTGGTTTTAAGATGGATGTTCTTACTCTGTAATAGACAGTTCTTTGGAAGTTGGTCTATAGTAGAATTTGTGGGATAGAAATAGTTCTAGAGTCGGACGGTATATCTCATAAGCTGTCTCAATTATTATATTATTACGATCTACTGTATCGGGATCCTTGATACCTTGTAAACGAACCAAATATTTGGCAGCATTTAGGTATCAGAAGAACCAATACAATGTGTTTGAGGTGAACCAATCAGGCTATGGCAATTGCACTACTGAAGGAGCCCTTGGCAATTGGAGCAGTGGCAAGGACTTCATCCCCCTCAACAAAGCCCAGAGGTACTATTTCATTTGTGGCAATGGACAGTGTTTCAATGGCATGAAGGTCACCATTCTTGTTCACCCACTTCCTCCTCCTCCATCTTCTCCCACTTCCGCCGAGCATTCCTCGCCCTCCTCCGCCACAGCCCGAGAAGGGTCTCGACAATGGAAGGTTCGGGCTATGCTCATCTCTCTGGCTTTGATTTGGTTTGGATCTGATTGGATTTAGCTAAGCATGGTTGGACTGTGTAGAGATCTTTGTTGGTAAACTAGTTTTAGTGTTGGAATTGATCTTTATTTGTGTGTTTTTTGAGATCTCTAGAATTGATAACAATTTGGTTGGCAGAAATTGTCTCCTAATTTTCTAAACTTGTGGGATGATTAGGAGGGAATATTGTTTGATTGCTTCGATTTTTGTGGACTGGTTTTGAATGTTTTGGTTTGTGTTCTAATTGTAATGACAATTGTGTTTATGTTGTTTGAATTTATTTTAGTTGGGCGTTTGAGCATTTGAGATATGTATCTTCTATTAAGAGATTAAATGTTCAATCCTTTCACTCTACACATTAAATAAAATAATAATAATATAGAAATCCTTCCAGCCCCAAAATCATGGAATGGGCAAATGTTGGTAAGAAATAACTCACTTTCATGTGTTTTATTTTTTAAACAATCAACATCAAACAAAATTAATGAATGGTATCAATTTTAAAACTTTACCATATTGTAAGTGGTAACTAGTGAAATTGGAGATATAATTATCATAACTACTAGAGAACATCTAGTTAACTAACAATGTGGGGGAGAATAAGTTAAATTTATATCTAAGAATTAATTCTCTTTGACTCTCTGCGACAGCGAAATTTAGTAGAATTAAGCCGCAAATTCTTGAAATAAGCATAATGAACTCACTCCCACATGTTAAAAAAAAGAAATCAATTAGTTTAGTATTTTGGTAATTATAAAAGAATGAGTCGGAGAAATACGAGTACACAACCTACAAATTTATAATTTGTACAAATGAATTTGCAGTATGAAAGTGAATTTTATAAACTTAATTCAAATCAACTATAATCTACGTATCCAACATAAGTTTAACTTCCTAAATTCAAGTTCAAATCTAATTCATGAGCCAAACACACTCCAACAAATGATTTTCTATAAATTTCTGTTATTTTTTTTTTATATATTCTTGAATGTGAGTCAATTTTTTTTTTTTTTGAAACAAGGGTAACAACACCGGTCCCTAGGCCAGGCATCTGGAGACATCGAAGGAAATGAGGCACAAAAAGTGCCTTACAAATTAATATCACAGGTGAGTCTCGAACCTGAAACCTTGAGAGGAGCACACCTTCAAAGTCCAAGTCTTCAACCACCCGTGGTGGGGACTGAATCTGAGTCAACTTACACATATTTCAACTAGTTTCACTCCAACATTTAGTTTCTGTAAATTTTTGTTAAGAATTGTCACAGCAAATTATATTTTATTCCAAATCTAGATTTGTATTGTTTTTTAACCAACAGCCATAGCTAACAATTCAAGATCATTCTAAAAAATGAAATTACAGTGAGGGAAATAAGAAATCATGGAAATTGTGAAAGGCTTGAAAATTAAGTTGTTGGATGAATTGCTCAAGGTGAGCCAAAGTTTTAGCTACATCTACTTACATTTCATGCTATCACTAATCAAGAGGAGGAATAAAGAAAATATACAATCAATCAATGGGGGGTCCCATTTGTTACCTCCATCCATAAATTATGACCAAATTTCTTGAATGATGCCTCCCCTCCTTTAAATTGACATCAGTCTTTTGTATCTGAAAAACCAAATAAATGCAGAAAATATGATTATTCCACTTACCCCTGTAATTAAAAGCACCCATTTGAATGCTTCAGGATTCCCAAACATTGGTATTTCAAAATTCATGCCAAAAATTCCAGCTACCACCCCAAAAATGGCAACAACAAATGTTGCAGTTGTGAGTAGTAGCTCGAATTGGATCAACTGGTTCCGTACGTTATCCTGCACACGAAAGCCCTTTTGAGTAGTTGAAGATTAGTATAGAGATACGACAACATGAACGTCAAATTTGAACATTTAGGCCTCATTTAATAACCATTTGGTTTTTGAAATTCAAGTCTATTCTTACTCAAATTTCTTACCATGTGTTCCACCTTTCCTACAATGTACTCATCTTTCCTTACGAAATGATGTGAATGCTAACCAATTTTAAAAAACAAAAACAAGATTTTGGAAGCTACTTTCTTTTTGTTTCCAAATTTTGGTTTTGTTTCTACAAATATAGGTAAGATGTAGATATCCAAGTAAGAAAAAACGTATGGTAAGATAGTTGTTGTAGGCTTAATTTTCAAAAACCAACTATTTTCAAACAAGGTTTTCTTCAGAAGTTAAGACAAAAAAAGACAACGTAGAAGCTTTAACCTAATTGCTTCGTATGTTGTTATCTTTTCGGCATTATCCTCTTAAGTGACACCGGCCAAAAGGATTATATCAATTTCATTGATATTTGTGAGTGTCCAAACCAGCTTATGCGCACTTTGATTATTTTTATCGAACAATTGAGTAACCCTACTACATTTGGTTGTCAGGAAACTCTGAGAAAATAGGTAAGTAGGCATCATGACTTGAACCTATCACATCTTAGTTAATCATCTTGGCCACTAAAAACGAGGCTAAAATTACAAAAGTGTATGCATCAAAGCATCACTTTTGTAATTTTGGTTAAGAGGGGAGAGTTTCTATATGATGGTCTGGAACCATAGTTCTTATTAGTTAGGAGGAAGGCCATGGAAGTTCGGGATATATAGGTGAGATTTATTAAGGAGGGTATTTTTTCATTGTGTTATTCTTTTTTGGACATTCTCTGTTGAGAATTGGAAAGGTGGCGAGCGCTCAAACCTAAAATTGTTGGCCAAGGGCTACCAGTTTCGGTATCGGAGCAAAGTTTTAGGAAATGATGGGAAAGATGGAAAACAGAGTTATTTCGTAGGAGAAAATGGTAGAGATGGTTGAGAAACAATCAATAACAGAGGGGAAAATGGATCTTACGATATTCTAATTTCTAAAATGAACTGACAAAAGAAAGAGAGTACTTGAGCATACCAACTGGATATTGATGAAATCTTCCGTGTCATCAATGTACTCCTTCAACTAAAAAGGGAAAACGAAATAAGAATGTTAGTTTTATCCCGAGAGGAGAACTAATTAAGAGTTATGTGCAATGCGTACCGATGTCAACTTGTTCAGGGTGCTATCGATGACAACAAAATATGCTTCGAGAAGCATCTCGAGCTCCTCTATATTTTCAGTAGCACTTTCTGAACTTCTCATGCTCTCATGCCGGCTCCTTGCAATGCTCAGGCTCTTCTCGAGCTTGCGAGTTTCGGGTGGTGAAGATACAGGAGAAACAGGAGCAGAAATAGATGCTCCATCAATTGATTTGTATCCAGTCACAGACTGATCACCATAAAGAAAGGACTCCATTCTCATTTTCTTCTCGGTGAGATACATTTCCGCCATATCTCCATCATCATCCATGAGCTGCTCTATTTCATCCCTAACCTAAAGAGATGCAGCTCAGATACAGAACAAAGGGAGGAAATCGTGTAGCTACCATTTACTTGCATAAACCAGGATCACTAGAGTGAATGCAGAATACCTTCTGAACCCTGCGAGTAAGGGCAACAAGTCTGCTTTTCAAGCGACGAACCCGCTCCAAATTTAATGTACTGATTTTTGACGTAAGTTCATCTAGCAATGGGTATGCTTCAATTTCTAATTCTGCAGCCTTTGGGGAAATGAGTAAATATAAATAAATTACCACATTAGGGAATAACCAAATACCAGCAAGTAAAAAAATGATGAAATACATCAAGGATGGTTTCATTTGAAGAGCACTAAAGGTTTTTTTTTTTTTTTTTTTTTAATTATTATAGTCATTTATGGTCAAGTGGAGCTTAACTGATCAAAGTATCAAGTAAAAAAGCCAACAAGGCCCTTGTGAAAGGATAAAAGATCTTTTTCTTCATCCTCACTTTTGCCAAACTTGAAAACCAATCCATAAAGCAATACTAATACTAATACAGTCATATGCATCTAGTAGATGAGCATAAACAATCATAAACAGAAATGATCCATAAGGTGTGTGAATAGGCTATCATGTCAAAGGAGTAAGAATAACAGCAATACCCCTGAAAATACAACTGAGGTTTCACAGAGGCATACACCATCTGTTATGCATAATTTACATAGAGGAAGAAGACTATTTAGGCTGAGATTCTTCAGAAAAAATTTAGATGTTAACTAAAATGGAAAGAACGAACTTTGAAATGAATAAAGTATCAACCCACATAAACCACATTGCCTGACAAAGAATCATTATGATTTATGAAAAAAAAATGAGGATAATAAAAATTTGAATCTTTCAATAACATAAGATGAATTAAATAAATATTCTCTCCAACAAGATAAATAGACAGCATTTTTTCACCAAACAGAACAAAATCAAAGTCTTTCGACCTTTCATTCTATAAAAAAGTCCTCAACATTAATAGCAGGATAACGATAATCTTTAACCTTCAAATCTTCAGTCCGGTGATTTTGAAAGGAGTAACAAACAATATTATACAAAATGATAATCAGAACGTGAAATTCTTTTGTTTCAATAGAACCTTATAACCTAAAATGCAGTGGATAAATAATCTTTCAAAAGCCTATTTGCTTTATTTGCTAATATGTTTCAAATGGCAGTATGGAAAAGCATTACTTAAGACTTCCATTTTTCTTTTCTTTTTTATTTTCAACTACTTAATCAAAACACATACGATTAACATGCGTGAAGCATATAAAAAAAAGAAAAAGAAAAGCTTAAACTTCTATTTATACGCACCTGGGAATCAAGAAATGTACAAGCTGCCTCCAAAGCAACTTCTAAAGCCCTAAACTCAAAGGGCAAATAATCAGGAGAGGTGTTTCCAAATATATTATCGAGATTCCTACTTCCTCTTCTTCGATTTAAGTCAGCTCCATGATTTCCATCATTCTGCCAAACCTCATCAACCCCAGTGGTTTTCAATCGCTTTTGTAGCTCTACCACATACTGCAATACATAACTATCAAGGGAATTTAACAGCAACACTTCATCAGCTGTTATAATACATCGAATCTGCTCTAGATTGACCACAATAGCCTTCTCTCTACCAAGAATCGTGGAAGGGTAAACAAACAAAGGATCAAGCAAGCGCAAATCACGTGCAGGTAGATCACAACGACGCATCACGGTGAACTTATCAATCTCAATAATCTGGGAATTCCCAGCAGAGTCTACCCGAATCCAAGATCTAAGTCCCTGGCCTCGCTTCTTCAGCCCTAAAACATCCACACCTTGAAAAGGCACCCTTCCAGAGGCCGATGGTCGATTATTAATCACCTCCCTAACGTTTATAGCAGATGCCGGTTTCGGAGGAAGCAACCGCTCTTTGAGATCCCCCATTTACACAGATATCTAAACAAAACAACATAAAACAGTTGCAAAATTCACACATTCCAAATCAACTCCATATATATATATATAAACACCCGTGGCCGTATCGATTCAATCAATTACTCACTCCTAGCTAGAACAAACAATAATCAGAAACAAAATATCAACAAATTTCAATAACTAAAATACATCCGCAATGCTCATACAGTCGTCTACAAGTGAAAGCAACACATGAACAATTCTCAACCAAATCTACTTCAAAACGGAATTACTCAACTCTATAGATTAGATGCAATCACAAACCGCAGGTATCAAATCATAAAACGAAACAACAGAAACCGATACGAAAAAGAGAATCACCTCAAGGCGGCGGTCCTCGGAGATTGTACAAGCGATTCAGATGAAGAATCGCTTCTCTAGGGCTCCGAAACGAAAGGTTTCACAGGCGAACACCGATTCAATCAAGGATTCAGCGACAAAAGATGAATGAAACCCTAGATTTCAGAATCGATCGAAAAGGCTGAGAATTCCGATTGCCGTACGAGAAAAATCGATGAACAGAGATTGAAAATCGAAGCGATGATTGATTGATTGCTTGATGAAGAAGAAGAAGAAGAAGAAGAAGAAGAAGAAGAATCAGCGTTCAGTGATGCTCTGATCATATCATCACAAAAAAACTTAACTATCAATTATCATTTTTCAATTATGGCGGAATATTCATTTATTTTTCAATTATCAAAAAGTTAATTTAGATAAATTTTGCAATAACTTTTATTTGTTTTTATTTTTTCTTTTCTTCTAAAACAATTATAATTATACCAAACATTGAACTGCGGGTAGGTTGAAATTTTAAGGTTAAATGATAAAATGAAAATAGGAAAATGGTTATAAATAAATAACTTTTAATTCAATCATTTTAAATGTAACACTTTTTCAAAAATATTTTCATATTTCTCGATACCTTGCCTACTTCCAATTTAGGGAAGAATTATTTTCAATTCCCAATATCCAATTATTGTAATTTAAAAAAAAAAATTAATTAAATCATCTAAATTTGTTCACTTTACACTCTTTATATTATTGAATACAATCAATT
This sequence comes from Sicyos baderoa, assembly GCA_037832685.1. Taxonomy (NCBI): domain Eukaryota; kingdom Viridiplantae; phylum Streptophyta; class Magnoliopsida; order Cucurbitales; family Cucurbitaceae; genus Sicyos; species Sicyos baderoa. The sequence continues at coordinate 8,585,113 of JBBMEF010000018.1, read as the reverse complement.
CACTTAATTTTAAACATAAGCTAAATATAAACATAAACATTATACTTGAAAACAATTGAAGACAATCAATTAATTCTAAAAAAAAAATATTCACTTACCGGTTATTTTACACTATACTTGAAAATCGCCTAAACAATATATATGATTGTTTTGCGGTGATATACGACGATCATGATTCATATAAGCTCAATTTTGAAAATTATGTTTGAATTATCCTTTAAAAAAATTCAAAAATATATTTGAAATTAAAAAAAGCAAAACAAATTGAAAAACAAAATCGAAATTGAAATAATTAAATTTGGATGAAGGTAGTGAAAATTTTGCTTAAAAAAATCTTTATACTTTATAAATAAAATATAAAAAAATCCACTTATGCTAAAAAGTACTAAATACATCTAGTTTAAATTTGTGCCAGGGTTGTTTGATCATTGACCAAATATAACTTAGTTATATTGTCAAAATAAGCATTAATTTTTTTTTTTTTTTTTTTTTTTTTTTTTTTTTTAAGTTAGAGAAAGGATACTTTCAGACAAATATATTTAAGAGTTAAATACCATTTTTTGGAATCGAATAAGATTACTACCAAACAATAGAATCATCGAACATTTTGAAACTAATTTTATCGCATGACCCAACTTAACCTAAAAATATATGAATTAAGTTAATTAGATTGCTCAAATACATATTATTACAGCCAAAATTTATCAATGACCATATTTTCTTTTACTTATAGAAGAGATTTGTAATGTGTTTTAGATGTGACATTGCACCTGTTAGCCAATAGCTGATGCAGACTTTGTACAGAGACAACCATTAAAGAGATGCCACGTTCTTGTCGAGCTTCACCCGAGTGGTGTACATTGTACATAACTTTTTTTTATTAAATTGATGATCTAACTTTTTGTTCTTCAAATTTAAATCTATTTTCATTCGAATACTATGAAGAAAAAAAATTAAAAAAAATATATAATTTTAAGTAATTAAGAGACATTGAATTAAATTTATCATAATTACCTGCCTATAAAATAATTTTCTTTTGAAATAATATAATAGAATACAAATATTTAAATAAGAACAATTACTCTTTGTTTAAATTTTGTCAAAACAACCACATTTATATTATCCTCAAACAAATATCAGTAACTCAACTACAAATTTAATCGGTCCACTCGTTTCTATAAAAAAAAAAAAAAAAAAAAAAAAAAAGAAAAAAAAAAAAAAAAAAAAATCGGTCCACTCTATTCCGTTATTTTTCTACTAAATCCAAACACAATATTTAAAGAAAGGAAATTTAACTAATTTTCTAAAATAAATAGAAATTTATGCAACATAATCATTCTAATCTAGAACCAAAGTAATATAATCTAGTTTATCCATGAATGGATAATACTAAAAGAAAATATAAGTAATATAAAAAATTTCATGTTTTAAAATGTATATATATAAAATTTGACAATGTTTAATTGGGCAAAGGATGGATAAAGATAAAACATAAATGCCCCACAACTTTGGCAAAGCATCTTCAGAGCCTTTTCCATATTATTAAAACCCAAAGGGCTTTGTCTTGACCATATGTACAAAAGAAAAACTAAAAGAAAACATCCAAATGGGACCAATTTTTCAATATTTCCCTATTTCCCATTATATACACAAGCAACCATCATCAATGGATGATGTGATAAATTAGGGACCAATTCTACTAACAAAATAAACTCCTACACAAAAATTAAAAGAAGTTCTTCACAAGAATTTCATTCAAATGTAGGGATTGATATGCGATGAATAATCTCGAATCCCGGCTCCTTCCCATCCCATCCACTCCTCCCACAAATCCCACTCGGAATCTCCCATTCCTCTCATGGATTCATCCACCCCTTCGTCGTATGTCTCTTGAGTCTCGATCGGCATCGAAATTCCTCTTAAATTATTCATCACAATCTGTTCAACAAAAACATAAACCCATTAATAAATACCAAAATTTAATTAGTTTACTATGAAGTGAACCTTCTGATTTTTTTTTTTTTATTATTGAAATTGTCCATAATGATTAATACTTATAATATTATTTTTGACCAATACACAATATTATTTTGTAATATTATGATTTGTCTAATATGAAAAGGACATGGCGACAAAATAACTATAACAAATTCAATAATGCCTATGAAACCGACATAAACCTACCTCGAACACCCAATTTCACACGCTAAATAATTTCAAATTTTCAGACCAAATAAGCCTAATAAAAATTCATAATCAATTTATCGTTAATTTTAAACAAATAAAAAAACTCCATCCAATAATTGATCCAGTTTTTTAAAATTAAATCGTAATAATAAATTAGGGCTCGGATTGCGTACATCGTAGGCTTCATTGATTTGATGAAATTGCACGCCACAATTGCTTCCCCTGCAAACATCCGGATGATACTGAAGAAAAAAAAACCAAATCGAAATCAAGAACAGATCCAGGAATCCACAAAAATCAACAAAGAAATCAGGAGAAATCAACTCAATCGAACCTTGAGAGCGAGTTGACGGAAGGCTTTCTTGACCTCCGATTCGGAAGCACCAGGCTGAATCCGAAGAGTCTGGTAAGGATCCACAGTCATAGACGAAGAAGAACAAGAAACCCTAACTCCTCGGTTCCTCGAGCTCCGACAATGATTCTTCCTCGAGCGATTCCGTTCCTGAATCGAAGAACTGGCCCGGCCGAGGATCGCAGCGGAAGAAGAAATCGACGCCATTAACGCACAATAATCGGAGAAAAAATCGAAACAGAGAATGGAATTTGAATATTGAATGGACTTTGGTGCAGATGAAAAGGGTTAAGTAGATTTGGAGGTTGTGGAGAGGCGAGATCGTCGGGTCTTATCCATGGGCCGGTTTTAGAGAGAGAAAGATGACGTGGCCCCTCAAATATATTTGAGGAGAGAGAAAGTGAGACTTTTGTTCTTATCTCTTTTTTTTTTTTTTTTTTTTTTCCTTTTGAACAATTGGTCCTAGTCATCCCTCAAATAATTTAGAATTGAGTTTTCTATTTTACAGCTGTAATTATTATTTTTATTTACAATTTGATTTTTACTTGTATTATTCTAGTGAGCTAATCACCCTCTAAACCAATCTTATCTACTTTTACAAATTAGTAGATATTTTAATCTTGTAGTTGATTCATTTACTACCATCTGAAAATTCATGGTTAGAATATCTTTCATTTTCATCCATGATTATTTTTTTAAAAAAAATAATAAATCAGTACTAAACGATATTATTGTTGAATAAATATTTTTTTTCTTTTAGATTATACGGGAGTGTGGAAGACACGAACGCAAGACCTCTAAGTCATTAAATATACACAAATGCTGCTTGAGCTTTTGATTTGTTGACAATTTGAATAAATGTTAAATTGATGGTAATCGTCATAGATGCTGATGTTTTTTTTTAATTATTAAAAAAAAGTTGTAGATTTAATTTATGATAATTATTTATTTATTAATTTATAATTATTTATATGTAAACATTCAATTATAAATCATTATTTTATATATTTGTTTTTTTGTTATATAATCATTTAACTTATAATTTTATCCTTTACCCATCACTTGTTTTTTTTTTTTTTTTTAAAGAATAACTCACTTGTACTTAATTTACTATGAATTAAGAAAAAAAAAAATATTTCATTCACTAGCAATTAAAAATGGCATTGACTATTTTCAAGGTGGAAATTATGAATTCTATTACTACTGTCAATAAACAATAGTCAGATACGGATTTTCATGATATACCATATTAATTCAATTTAATTATCACTAAAAAATAAAACTAACATGTCATCAACTTATATTATACAATCATACCTACATTTTATTTTAATATTTATACAAAAAAAATATTTTATCAATATTGTTATTATTGATATCGTAAAGTTGAAATCTAAACACTTTTAATTGATAATCATTCTTAAAACTTGTTATTTTTCAAAATTTTGTTTATTCGGTTGACGAAGCAAGTTCTTATTCAAAATCGGAATGAATTCGTTACTGTTAAGACTGTTCAACCTAACCTCTCAACTATTCAACCTAACCTCACAGATTACACGGCTGCCGTCTCTTCCTAC
>JBBMEF010000018.1:8560445-8570871 GCA_037832685.1 Sicyos baderoa | reverse complement strand
TTCTATCGGTTCAAGTGATAGACTTCTATCGATTTTAAGTGATTGAATAGAACAATCAATCATTTTTGTGCTACAAAAGAATAAGTTTAAAAATTATGATATACATGAAATTATTTTACTTTTTTTATAACATACATGCAAAATCCCCTAAAAATTAAAGTTTTCTTCCCATTCAAATTCTCATTCAAGGCATAAAAAAATTGTCAATTGTGAGCCATAAATCGAGAATGGCATTTAAGTATACATCCCATGATCACAATTCCTCCCTCTAATTGGTTTATGCAAGAAGACAGACAACAAAGAGACAATGCCGAGAAGGCTAAATTCAACGAATTCACAAATCAAAATCCACAAACAAAATCTCCATTTCTAAGCGTTTCTGTCAACGGCGATTCGTGGTGAGCAATTGAAGTCATCGCCAAGAGTGGACGAAGAAATCCCAAGCGACGAAGCGAATGTCGTGTTGGTGTCGCCACCACTGAGATGTCTCTTCAACCGGTCCAAGTCGTCGGCCGCATCGAGCATTGTGGGCCTCGTGGACGGAGATTCCTGAGTGCAGAGCAGACCCAATTCGATCAGCTCCCGGATCGCCACTTCCCACATCTTCTTCATCTCAGGTGATTGATCTCTCAAAGCTCTGTGCAGGCAAGAATCCACTACTTTTTCTACTCTTCCGTAGCAATTGCTCTTTACCCATTTGTGTAGGCTTATCCCTTCTACGAACATGTCGTCGATTGGCCTTTTTCTTGTCACCATTTCTAGAACTAGAACTCCGAAGCTGTACACGTCTCCTTTCATTGATGCTGATGACCCGAATCCGTATTCTGTAACAGGGTAGACGTGATATGAATGATGCACTTGACGTGTTTGATAAAAGTCCTAGATCAAAAATGGGCAAATGGGCAAATGGGGGGTTGTTGTTGTTTTCATATAGTGAATATATTCCATGATTAAACTTGTCATCATAGCTTATCAAACCTGTGTTGTGCACCCGAATAGACGTAATACGAATTATGCACTTGACATGTTTGATAAAATTCCTAGATGAAAGATGGCAAAATGAGGATTGTTGTTTTGATATATTCAATGATTAAATTTGTCATAGCTTCATAGCTTATCAACCTCAAGCTTCTAGGCCTAGTGATGATGTTATCTTTTATATATATATATATATATATATATATATACTAATGATTGTTTGGGCTAGCTTACGCGCACATTGACTATTGTCACGAGACATACCGCATGGCCCTACAACATTTGGATGTCAAGAAAATGCCTAGGAAATTAATTCCTAGTTATGGATTGAACTCATCACTTTTTGGTTATTTAAGACCTTTTTGACTTGTAGACCACTCCATGATGGTTTGTGATAATGTTAATTTATCATGGTATAAAGAGAGGATCTTAAGTTAAATATCTGGGAATGATTAAAAATTGATGCAGTTGAATTGGGTGAATCTTATTAGGTTCCTAATTCCTCTCCCCTTTTGTTTTATTGGCAACTTAACGGAGCTATAGCCGATAGAGATGGAGATGGAGATGGAGATGGAGAAGCTTTTATTGATTCTGTTACTCACTCTACACTTCTTAGTCCTAATGTTACATTTTTCTTGGTCTGTAGGTGAATTGAAAATAAAAATCTTGGGGTCTCTAAAGAAGAGAACTATACCTGGTGCAATATATCCAATTGATCCAGTTAACATGTTTGCAGTTGACTTTCCCATGTTTTCAACAGCTGCGCCATTTCCAATTCCAGGAGTCATCAACCTTGAGATCCCAAAGTCAGAAACAAGAGCAGTCATGTCATCTTTTAGAAGAACATTGCTTGGTTTTAAGTCACAGTGTATTACTCTGACTGGGGAGTAATGATGCAGGTATGCCATTCCTTCAGCTATATCACTGCATATATTCACCCTCTGTATAAGGCTTAAATCTGAAGAACTAGAAGCCAAGCTGGCTTGTGAATGTGGATATAGATGGCTATCCAAGCTTCCATTTGCCATGTATGGTAGAACTAGAGCTTTGAAATCAGGATGACTACAAGCTGTTATAATTCTTATAAGGTTTCTGTGGCGAATTCGCTTCAAAACTTCACATTCTCTATTAAAACTCTTTGTGGAATTTCCTGATTGCGTATGTAAAACCTTTATTGCTACTGTTGCTCCGTCTGGAAGAACGCCTCTGTAGACTCGTCCATAGCTGCCTGAACCAATTAGTCTCTGTTCGTCAAAACCTCCGGTGGCTTCTGATAGTTGCCTGCTTGTTATTCTTGGAAAATTGTGCATAAAATCTGGCATTTTTGATCTCCTTGATGACTCACTATTTCGTACTGAAATAATTGTTTTTAGACGTCGACAAGCAATCCCACAGCATATTGTTGTTAAGAACGATGATATGCTTATGATTAAGATGAATATAGTCAAGAATACAGGTGATTGAAACCGATTTCTCTTGTGAGAACAGGCTGGTATTCCAGGAATTGTTCCACAAAGGAGTGGATTGTTCGAAAATGACGAAGATTGGGATGATTTGAAGAATCCCTCTCTTGGAATCATTCCTTCGAAGTTATTGAATGAAATATTCAGGTAGGTGAGAGATTGGAGCTTACTGAGACTGGCAGGAATCATGCCCGACAATTGGTTTTTTGAAATGTCAAATGATTCAAGATTCTCAAGTTCACCTAGGGAATCTGGAAGATGACCTTGGAGGGAGTTGTTTGAAAAATTTATCAACCTCAGTGCAATACAACTTGATATCTGAGGGAAGATGTTTCCAGTGATGTTATTGGATGACAAGTCCATTTCTTGAACATTTTTCAGCTTGCTAAGCTCAATTGGCAAGATTCCTTGAAGATTGTTATGAGAAAAGTTGATAAAAATTCTTATCTCTTGCAAGCCTATTATCTCTCGAGGAATGCTTCCTGACAACATGTTGAAAGATAAGTCCAGCTTATAGAGACCTGTGCACTTTCCCAATGCTGAAGGTATTGTTCCTGACAAGAGGTTGTTGTTGAGAAACAAATAGTTGATCTGAGACAAGTTTCCAATACTTTCTGGGATTTCACCTGAAAGTTGGTTGTGAGATAGATCCAACAAACCAAGATGTTGTAACTCACCTAATGCTTCTGGAATGTCTGAAGTGAAGAGGTTGTGTGATAAGAAAAGCTGCTCCAATTTCGACAACTTGCTTATCTCTGCTGGAATTGTTCCATTAAATAGATTTGATGTCAAATTCATCACTGCAAGTTTGGAAAGCTGGGCCAAACTTGGAGGAATTGATCCAAATATCTTGTTTTCCTGCAAAGACAGAACTGAAAAATTGACACTAAGTTGACCAATAGAATCAGGTAGTGTCCCTCCAAGCCCTATTCCAACCAATTCAAGCTCCTCTAAACTACTGCAATTTCTAAGAGAAATAAAGAACGGTTCAAGATTCGTATTTCCATCATGGCTCTCCATATCATTATTTGATAAATGAAGGAAGCTTAGTGAAGGTAGGTTTTCTACAAGTGCTGAAGGCAGTTCGCCAGAAAGATGATTATACTCGACGTCCAAGTTAAAGAGCGACGTATTTGTTAAAGAAAGCGGAAGTTCTCCAATGAACTGGTTGTTGTACAGATTGAGATTCCACAACTCTGGGCATTTTCCAATTTCTATTGGAATCCTTCCTGTCAGGAAGTTGTTGGAAAGATCCACATTATGCAACGACGTGCAATTAGAAAAGAGAGAGGGTGGAACTGTGCCATTTAACTTGTTCATCATAAGACTTATTACAGTAAGTTTGGACAAACTAGCAAGGGAATTCGGTATGGGACCTTCCAAATTGTTGCTATCAAGTCGAAGGCGGCGAAGATTTCGAAGAGAAAATAGTGCAGAAGGAATTTCCCCAAACAAATCATTGTTAACAATATCCAGAATTCGAAGACCTGTGAGATTGGAGAGGAAGGGTGAAATATTTCCCACAAGTCCAGCATCAATCAAACTGAGCTTCGATACTCGGTGACGGTGTCGGTTACAAGCTACCCCAGTGAAGTTGCACACATCAGCAGCCTCAATCCAGTTAGCTAGAGTGGAAGTTGGGTCATGTACAATACCCTTCCTAAAGGCCAGGAGGGCTGCTTTATCAGTGAGCAAGGAATTATGAGGAGGGTAGTGGTGACCTATAATAACTGGACTCCCAGAATTCAAAACCAGATACTGAAACAGGAGAAGGAACACAGCTCTAAAGAAAACCATATCAAGCTGAAGAACAATACTACAGTAGAAAAGACCTGTAAGTTTACCTTCTCCTCTCATGATATCATCCTTTACTGCTTTTTTACATTCTACTTCCTGTTTCATATAAGAAAATTTAGTGGAATAGATAGGTTTCAGCTAGAATTGGGTGTAAAGTGAGCTAGTGCAGAAGTAGCTGAAAGAGAAAGGGAGGGATTAATGTCATGACTGGTGGAATTTGTTTTTTTATAGGGGAAAAGTTAGTGGTAGTAATGATGAAATGTGAGACTAAAAACGGTATTGTTCGATCATCTTTTGCTTTGTGGGGGCTGCAATCACTATGATGATTAGATTTTCACTCAATTTTTAAACCTATATCCTAAAAAGAGGGGTCTGTGACAAAGGAATGGAAGAGAAAGAGATAAAACTTTGTGGACTTTGATTGGAAAAAGAAACATATTTATCTCTCTCCTTTGTGGGTGGTGAGTGGATGTGCTTGTGGGGGGACATTCTGGTTGTTCTGGCTGGTGGCTGCAACATGTTACAATTTCTACTATATGTATATTAGAAAATATATTCTGGTTGCTCTGGAAATTCTTTAAGCATCTTAAATAAATGAGAGGTTAATTACTCAGTCAGTCATGCTCTTGGGTTTCTTTTTGCTTCAAAAATGTAAAATATAAAACTATGTTCGAAATCAAAATTATGATGATTATTTCTAAACGAAAAGGAGGAAACTGAAGGGGAGTGGCAAGAGCACAAAGGCATGTGGCCTGCTGCTGCGTAATCAAAGTTATAATAATGATATTTCGACATCACGTTTTTGTGTCTTTGAATTTGGCAGGGTGAGTGTCTTAATCAACTAATATGGACCGATATTTGATTGTCAAGAAAATTCGTAGAAAATGAATTCGGGCATGAGTGGGTGGGTACCATAGATTGAATTCACAGTTTTTTAGTTATCTAAAGGCTCGAACAACCTATGAATGGTTGGCTGTTGAATAATGTTCAAACCTCTTTTCCTATAAATTAGTTCAAAAGTTCTTCTCATTCATCTTACCTACATCTCATCATCTTATCTCCATCTTCTTTGATAAGTTAGACAAATAGAAGCTACAGTAGGGACCTAAAAGAAATTTCATCAGAGATGAAGGACATGGAAGTGCAAATTTGGAGTAGAAAGAAAAAAAAAAGATTATGTGGAGTGGCAGCCTACATACACTTCATTCCAGAATATCCCATTTCCATATTTCTTCAGGTTTCATCTTCATTCTTCAGAACTTCACGTTCATAGACACGCAGAAAGAACACTGTGGGATGTTTCAGTTTCTGTATGAATTAGTCAACGGAAGGAAGTAGATTTTTATTTTTATTTTTTTTATGAATTAGAGGTTAACTCTTTTTGATGGGACATCTGACATGGTCATAAAATGGATTCCATAACATTTTTTCTTTTCTTGTCTGTTGCAGAAAACTAATGACGAAGATGGAAGATGGAAGATGGTAGGTGAATGAATGCATAGTAGGGTTAGATACTATGTTCCGTTTCATTAGGCAGTTTTTTCCTTTCTTTTACATCATTTAAAGTTTAAATTTTGGGGTAATTGCAATTCTAGCAAAATTTACCTAAAATTTGCAAAAATATCACCTGAAAAAATATATATCGAAATGAAAATGATTTGTGCGAAGTCCCCCTAATTAGTTTATGTATATATACAGTAATTGCGATCTAATTGGTATTGCTGCACTGTCGGCTTCTATGTTATATATATATATATATATATTTTTTTTTTTTTTTTTTTTTTTTTTTTTTCTTTCTTCTCTGTTTTCTTTACTTTTTCTTCTTTGAATTTTCTTTTTCCTTAAAACTTATTCATTCAATTTTAGACTTTATATTTCAAATGTTTTAGGGTAAAATATAAGTTTACTCACTCTAATTTTAAAAAAAAAGGGTTAGAATTTAGTTTTTATGATTTAAAAAATAAGAGTTTAATTTCTATAATTCGAAGAATTAGAATTTAGTCCTTATGATGTTTAGTCTCTATGGTTTGATAAATCTTAAAAAATAGTCTAATTTTTGGAGAATTAAGTAGTTAGTTATTCATGTGTCAATGATGAAATTATTATGAATTAAGTGATTGATATAACAAAAAAATTATATCAATTATGCATGAATAATGAATTTTCATGTACTTAATACGCCAACGATTTTGTACGATATGTCTATATTTTAGATTTTATCAAATTATAAGGATTAAATTTTAATTTTTAAAATTAATAGGAATTTAATTCTAACTTTTTTTAAATCATAGGACTAAATACTATATTTTTTGAAAGTTCAAATTATAGAAACTAAACTCTAATTGTTATAAACAAAATAATAAAAAAATAAAAAAACTAAACTAAACTTTAATTTTTAAAACTATGATTAAACTCTTACTCCAAACCGTAGGTTATCCAATATTTTATTATAGTTCAGATGGCAATAATTTATCCAATCATGTTGCACTTTTGTTAAAACATTTTAAAACATTTATAAATATAGCAAAATTTTACAATTTTATTATTTCAATTTAACTTTTTATTTTTATTTTCTCTTTTCTTTTCGGATTGAACTTAGCCAGTATTATAATTTAAATTAGTGATATTGATTGAAGTTTATAGATTAAAGTCAAATATGGACACCAATTAAAGTTACTTATTGATTGAAGATATTAATAGGAGTTTCTTATAAAAAGACATAAAATTGCGGATTTTGCTACTTGGATAGGAAATTATTACAAACCTAATAAAGTTGAGCAGCATTCAATTCAAATCAATCACATTTTTTATCCGTGTTACTAATTGAAATCTTACTCATAAAAGTTTCATAAAAATCATTTATTTATTTATCTATATTTGTAATTTTTTTTTAAAAGTATATTTATATTACTTTGCGTTTTTTATTTTTTTAAATAGTTACCAATATTTTTTTTATGATGGAGAATTGAAACTTCACTCCCTTACCTCATCCGGAGTAGAGATACAATTAAAGAGTGTCTACAAAATAATGTTATAAGAAAACCTTGAACTTAGGACTTCAAGAGAAGCATACCTGGACCGCCCTTGGAGACAATAAACTTGCATGTATTAGTTATCCCTTCATAAATTTTAAGATATGATCCCGATTGTGTTATTTTGTTGTTGTAAAATGAGCTTCAAACTTAGCTTATGGATCATTTTTTAAGTTTAATGGAAGGTAAAAGATTAGAATTAAACATTTGAAAGTACATCCGAGATCTAAATAAAACAAACATTAAATTATAGAGATTAAAAATGATATTTTAACTTATATTATATTATTTATTAAAATTCCTTAAATTATAATTGATGCATCTCCCATGCCTAAAATTGTCAAGTCAAAGTATGAATTTCTCAATTAGTAGTCAAAAAGGATTTCTGAATAAAAATGTAGAGTTTAATCTATGTAATCACCTACTTAAGAATTATTTGTCTATAAATTCCTTTAACAATCATCAAATATTAGAAGATTAGACAAATTCAATAAAAATAGTCGACATGGGCCTAAGCTAACCCAAACCCTTCATATATAAAATATATATGTGTGTGGGGGAGCCTTTTTTGGCTGAGTTCAAACAAAAAGGGATGTTCAATACAATAATGCAATAAAACTTCAAAATCGCCACATAAGAGCAAAACTTACCTACTTAATAAATTTATATATTTTTTTGAACAGATTCCTAGCAAGGATCTAGTTCATACTAACCAATATAATCTAAGGATAATAATATGTCTAGGTAATGTAACATTGGTCAAATCATCATTTTGTCAATATTCTTTATATACCTATGTGGCACATTATTATTCTCACATATGTTGATAAGTAAGGACTACGCCCTTCCTAGGAAGTGGGTAAGAAAAGAAACAAAGGAAGGGAGGCATTGCAACTTCCAATTAACTTATTCAAAACCTAAATGAAGCTTCATAAACTACACACTAAAATAATGTACATTAACAATAAATTCACTAAATCTGCACTGTTATTTTGCAGAAATTAATGAAAAGATATACGCAAGGAAATTTGTTCAAAATGTCAGATATCAAAAATACACCCAACACGACATTTACTACTCTTTTTTCTCTCTATCTAATTGAACACTTAAGGATCCCCGTTTGATAATCATTTGGTTTCTTGTTTTTGGTTTTTCAAATTTAAGCATATTCTCTCCCAAATTTCCTATAAAGTGCTCCATCCTTCCTACCATTTATCCATCTTTCTTTAAGGAAGTAGGAGAATATTAACCAACTTTTAAAAACAAAAATAAACTTTGGAAAGCTACTTTTTTTTGTTTTTAAAAGTTGGTTGTTCTTCTCCTACTTTCTTAAGGAAAGATGTATACATGGTAGGGAGGGTGAAACAAATTGTAGGAAGATTGAGAGAAAATAGGCTTAAATTTAAAAAACCAAAAACAAGAAACCAAATGATTATGAAACGGGACCTTAGTTTTTAATTTTTAGTTTTTGAAATTTAAGCCTATAACATCCATCTTACCATATGTTTTCTCTTACTTGGATGTCTACCTCTCACACCCATATTTATAGAAACTTAATCAAAATTTTGAAAACAAAAAAAAGCTTTCAAAAGTTTGTTTTTGTTTTTAAAAGTTGGTTAATATTCACCTACTTTATTAAGGAAAGATGAATATATTGTAGAAAGGGTGGAACACATTGTAGGAAATTTGAGTGAGAATAGGTTTAAATTTCAAAAACAAAAAACAAAAAACTAAATGGTTATCAAATGGGCCTAAGTTATTTTGTGGTCTTTTCTTTTCTCTGTTCATTTCAAATATTCATATTCAATTGGCAAATAGAGCGCACTAAATTCATACTCTGAGATATTTGGAACTTAAAATAAATTGATGAACCATTAACCTGCATTGTTTGATTTTAATCTTTGGATTTCTTCTCTCGCACGTAATATCCTACATAACAAAAGGCCAAGATCTATGTAAACATTTTTTGAGCTACTAAATCATTTTATTTTATGAATATATAAAACCATACCTCCACTGTAAATCAGATACTTCGTTGAGTAAATCCTTCTCCCTTTCATGAGCTGCTTCAAGCTGCAAATAATAATCATTCAATGGCATTAGAGAATGTTTATCTCATATGATCTTTGATACAATCATGACCAAATATGACTTAAGGTTGAGTTTGGGATGACTTTTGGAGGGTGAAAGTGCTCTTAAGCACTTCAAATTCACATGGTTAAAAACTATCAAGTATTAAAAGTGTTTCGGGGTGTTTAGGGCAAGAAGAAGGAAAATGATTATGAGGGAATAATTCTCTTACTCATTTTTTAGCTACCGGCAATCATTCCCCCACATAATTCTTATTCATTCTCCCCATAATCACTATTCATCTCCCACACAATCATTATTCATTTCCTCGTAATCTCATTTTTCCGATAACCACTTTTTATTTTTTCTATACATATTTTTTATTCTATCATACTCACAATTTTGTTCCACCATAATCATTTTTTGCATCCCAAACACAAGTAAATTTTCCGATAATCATTTCTTGCACCCAAATACTGGTGAAGATTCCCTCATAATTATTTTCTTTATCCAGTATTCTCATTCCTAATAATCATTCACATTCTCCTTGCCCATTTTAAAAAGAAACACGTATCAAACAAACACCGCTACTAAAGTTAATTCGTACTTCAGTTAACATGTCGCCAAAGCAAATAAAAATCTTGAGTTTGGTTGAGGTGAGGAGTTCAGTGTTTCAAAATGTAGCAAAGATTTCGTAGGAATATGGATTTCAGGCAAACATTTACAAGCTGAAAACTGTCCGTCAAATTCAACTTAATTTTTTTTCAAAATGCTTAGTAAACAAACAATACTAAGAAATATTTGTTGAATTTCATAATAAGTTCTATTTCTCTAACTTTATTTATTTTCATCACATAAATTATATGTACGTCAACAGTGATGGATGTAAGTGAAACGCCAACAGGCTCAAGAGGCAAATTCCAAAATGTAAATCTAATCATAAAGGTCTCGTTTGATAACCATTTGGTTTATTGTTTTTTGTTTTTCAAATTTAAGCCTATTCTCTCTTAAATTTCCTACAATATGCTACATCCTTCTTACCATTTATCCATATTTCTTTAGGAAAGTAGGAGAATACTAACCAAC
>JBBMEF010000018.1:8549128-8560345 GCA_037832685.1 Sicyos baderoa | reverse complement strand
TATAGGAAATTTGAGAGAAAATAGGCTTAAATTTAAAAAACCAAAAACAAGAAACCAAATGGTTATCAAACGGGGCCAAAATGTATCAATTAATTCAACTATCCTCCTTTCTTACATACCAAGGATTTCTCCGTTGCTGGAATATGTGTCGAAGAGACATCGGCTACACCCTCGGCTGAGCATTTGTAAGAGAAAGGGGGGTTCAGATCTGTGTGAACTGAAATGAATGTAGAACCTCTAAGAGAAAAAAAGAGAGAAAAGCTCAAACCTGGAAAATCTCCAAGTGAGATTTGCCTCATTAGAGTCAAAATATCATCCTGTTCCAACAAGGACAGACTAAATTCAGCAATTGACAAGTGAAGGATGCTATATTAATTCATTAAAACCATACCCTTTGAGCAATATTTGTCTGCAAAACAGACTGCAACACCGGAAACATAGAAGATCTAGTGTTGATTGGTATAGGATCTCGAGTGTTGATTGGTATAGCATCTCTAGTGTTGATTGGTATAGCATCGGATATTGAAGGTAGAGGTGTCAGCAGAGGAGCTGGTGGATTTGAGGTCATCACCTGCATAATCGGCAAAGTCGGTATTTTAGTATATAAATATAAAGTGCACACATCAAACCATAATCAGCATAAACACGCTAGAGGCTTATGAAATGGCCCGATCAACTGGTCCTTCTTTGAATTCTTCTGTATTTATTTCTCTTAAGAATGAACCAGAACTATTTCTTTTCATGGCTCTACTTCTATTTCAACCAAGAAAAGACAATTCAAGTTTTTTTTTACATGGTGGATGGTGATAAGTATATAAACATAAACGTGTTAAGTACATTCTTTTTAGATCCATAATAAATTTTCATGCACATATATTTAACAAGTTGTACATGTAGAATACATTCAAATACAGACCACGTGTTTTACACTTCTTGGATCTTATTTCTGAGCATGTACATCTAGCACAATATTACATTATGACAAGCATTGAAAAAAAGGAAGAAAAAATAATGAGGCGCAATCGGTTATACGCAAACCTCAAAACTACCAACCTGCAAACTGTGACTTTTTTGCAGAATAGGGAGTGAAGTTGCCTGAAAGAAATAGACTAACTGAGTAATGTGGCCTATAAGAAAAGAAGGAATCTCGTCCAGATTATCAAACCCACCTTTTCTGCATCGACATTCTCCGAAGTAACTTTGAACCGCCCTTTCTGCTGAATAACTGGTACCTTTGCTTTCTCATCTTGTTCCTCCTCATTTGTTGCTGGACTTACTGTTAAGGACATCAATCAGACATAAAACTAGGAATTTATAACCCACAATTACAATCAGGGAACACAAAAGTCTCATCATCATATAGCTATAAACATACATGATGACTTGGGATCTTTAGAATGAGAATCAGCTGGCTTGTCTACGGGCTGAGAAGTTATTCCAATTGCTACACTGCCATTTGCAAGATTCGTTTCTGTCTCAATACTGAAAGTTCAACAATTCAAAGTGATTCATCATGAACTTTCCATCCATAAATAATGACCTCTCGTGCATGTCTGTTTATCCAATTATTGTCTTGTTTAACAATGTGGTTAAAGAATGCATAAACAAATCTGAAGAATTTTAACTGCTTGAGAGAAAACTTGGATATATGAAGAAACGAAATAATCTCAGACATTTTCTGCAAAAGCTTACCTCTTCAATAGAGTACATACATAATTTTATTTTATATCCATGAGTGGCTAGGCCAGGCTATGCATACCTAAACTATTCTCAAAGAACAACCGACTAACCCAATTGCATTTGATTGTCAATGTCAAGGTCGTAGGAAATTAATTCCTAGATAGGTGGCTAGATTGAACTCATTTTCTCTAAAAAAATTATGATCTCAAGACCTTTATTTGACCATTGCATGGTGTTTACATATATATTCATGAATAAACAAAAAGTCATGCCAGCAATATTTCTAGAAAATGTTACTATAATATAGACAACTGTGACAGGCCACAAGCATGAAAATGAGTGCTATTTTAGAGATCCATGAAACATCAGTAATTGACATTGTCATATAATATCTCTCAAAGAAAAATTTCTCTGAAGACATCACGTGAATAAATTAGTCAGCAAACTAACTTAAAACTAAAACTGAATCTACAAAAACAAACCTCTCTTTTCTGTTCTGTGGTGAGGGCAAACTGACTTCTAGTTGAAGAGTGTTAGAAGAAGCATTTCTTTTCTGTTGGCTAATGTTAGGAGTACTCCCCAAAATTCTTTTGTTGTTCTCTAAATAAAGCTCTTCAGTGGAACCATTCTCAATTTGATTATCATTGTGGGGTGAAGAATGTTGTTGAGAGCAAGAACCAGTACTTGTTGTGTCATTGATAGATTTTTTACAATCTCTGGATGAGAAACAAAAGGCTGTTGTTAACATACTCTGTAGCTAGTAGACTTATAACAAGGAAAAGCCTTACAAGTTACAACTCGGACCAAAAACAAGGGTTTTAAAAATCCATTCAGAACGTATGCCATAATATATTGTTGTTAGGCTAAGAAAATATTAATACACAAAGTAATGATAAATTATTTACACTGTATCATTAACTTTCATGGGGGGCTGTCTCCGCATCATGCCATTCTCTTCCTAAAAAATGTTGAGATTATTAGGCACTGAAATTAAAATACAAAGATATTGAAAAAAGGATATGTGCACATCACAACATACAGTATCTGAACTTTCTAAAGAATTTTGGCATTGTAATTTCTTTTCTTGTCCATCAAGGGTAGATAAGGAATTTGAGCTCCCAACTTCAGCGATTTCACTAATTGATTCTTCAAATTCTTGAATCTAATTGTAAAAACAAAAAAGCAAAGATGCTATAAACTGTGAAAATCATTTGTATTGCAAACAGAATAATTGGTGATAAAAGATTAACCCGTACCAGAGATGCCTGAGCCTTTAAATCATCAATATTGAAGTTCCATACACTGATTCCTCGTTTATATTCATTCTGTTTCATAAGTTAGGAAAAATGTGTGAAGACTAGGAAAAGAAAAATTCAAATATATCAAAGGACACAACTTCGTCGAGAATTGCCAGCTGCTGAAAAAACATGGCACAATTAGTCAGGATA
Organism: Sicyos baderoa; assembly: GCA_037832685.1. Taxonomy (NCBI): domain Eukaryota; kingdom Viridiplantae; phylum Streptophyta; class Magnoliopsida; order Cucurbitales; family Cucurbitaceae; genus Sicyos; species Sicyos baderoa. Next base: position 8,557,217 of record JBBMEF010000018.1, on the reverse strand, counting down.
TAAACATTCCTCTTTTCATTAAATAAGGAATTCAAACCTGTGATAATTCTTCCTTCTTTCCATATGGCATTTTCTTTTGTGCAAGCATATCCTCTTCCTTTCTCTGTGATTAAAGGATTACTCTTAATAAGCAACTTGTACCAAATACAATAAAATAGAATTGTGCTCATTCCTATTATAAGAATAAAATTCCAACCTTAAGTGCCTGTATACGATCACCAAAAACAGGTAGCCCTTCCAAAAGGGTACGTGCAATATAATCACTTGATCGGGCTTGCTTAAAAAATGAATGCTTTAGTAGCTTACTTGCAGAAGGTCGCTTCGAAGGATCTTTTACCAAGCAACTAGCAATCATCTGCTTAAAAGACTGAAGGAAAACAAAAGAACAAACATTATGCATATCTACTTCATCTTGTAACATGGTAAATCTAAACAAAAAGACTATACCTTTGAAAACTTTTTATCCCTCTCATAATCAAGGCCTGGAGGTGCATTTTGCAAGGTCATCATCAGTACCTACAGAAACCATTTTCTCAATATATGTTTCTCTATGACACTTTACAAGATCAATGTAATAGCATATGATATTCAATAATAATGCACCTTCATCGGAGGATATTTTGAGAAAGGAGCATGCCCATGGGCGAGCTCTAACCCAGTTATGGCAAAAGACCAGATGTCAGCCCTGCCAAAAAAATTGTCAACCAATGTCAGTAAGCAACTTTGTTGCCTAGGAGGGAAAAAATAGAATAAAAACTATGAGGAAATGAAATCATGATAGCAATGAAAGAGAAAAAAAGACTAACTTGAAGTCATAACCATTTAGTTGCTCCATAACCTCAGGTGCCATCCTGAAATAGAGAGTTATCAGGAACAAATTGTTAAAACTCCTTAGATGAGAGTTCCTAATCCATACTATTATACAAACTATTTGTTCAGTAGTAACGGAAACTTTAACATTTTAATCATTCCAATAAAGAGAGCATAAAGGCGTTCAAATGATTCAAGCACAACAGAACAGCAGACTTAATAGGTACACGTGCATAAAATAGTATAAAATACAAATATACCAGCATGGTGTCCCCACGAATGTATTCCTCACACGTTGCCTATCTCCTGAATCAAAAAGACAAGCAGAAACACCAAAGTCCCCTAGCTTGATTGCACCACGTGAATCAATAAGAACATTCCCTGCCTAAAAAAGATGAAACGTAAATAAATAAAAATAGAAGAAAATAGGGGCTAAATCTCATTCTTTATCATAGTGTTACGTTGTCTTGACTGTGAAATAACTAGTTATAATTACTTTATTTCATGAACTTCATAGAGTGCAAGAAAGTTAATCTTTAGATGGGAAATCAAATAACAAACCATTCAAAATCAGCTCCATCGTTGGAAAATTACAGGCAAGTTCAGTTAAAAAGTCTTAGCTACATTCAGCTACATTCATAATATCTTTTTTTAAAAAAATTAAGCATTCATCCATGACATTGACATTCTTTCTCTTTTTCTCTCTCTATATATATATATATTTTATTTTTTTTTGCCCCATGTTCATCATCCTTCCATTTATTGCACCATGTGTTATGATGTTTCTAGACATGATAAAATAAATAAGTTAATATGGAGTTTATCTAGCAAGAACCTGAAGAGAAATTGAGATTAATTCTAATTACATACAGGGGAGCTAATAATGTACAACAGACTGATACACCTTCGCCAGGTTTGAAGGTGTATTCGCAAAGGAAGAAGCAAGCGAAGGCGAATGAAGGAATATGATGTTGCTGAGCTGGATAACGGTTCGCACGTTTTTGTTATTGAAATGAGTGGGCCCGGTAGGAGGTTGTTAGAGGGCAGAGGATGAGAGTATTTAAACTTTTGTTATTTCTTTATTTTGGCATCTGAGTATTAAGACATTTTAGGGATTCTCTGAGAGGATTTGGGGAGGGAGACCTTGTTTTCCTTGGTTCTGTTCATAAATAAATTGATAAGTTCTTATCACAGACACACACAATGACATGTAACAATTGATAAATAAGACCTTAGATTCTCACTTTTATATCCCTATGAATGTGTCCATGATTATGAAGATATTCAACCCCTTTCAATACTTCTCGTAATATTGTTGCTATGACCACTTCCTCGAAACCATCAGGATATGCAGCCTTCAATATGTGAAGACATGAACCTCCAGACATGTAGGGCATAACAATCCACAAATCATGACCATGGACAAAGGAGCAGTGTGATTTAAGGACATTTGGGTGGTCAACCAAGATCATCATTTGTACTTCACGAAAAATCCTAACCTGTCGTACAATGTGAATAAGTAAAGTAAGATAACCAAATGTATTGACTGTGACAATGTGAATAAGAAAGAATTAAGGGCATTACATTCGTTGTGCTCAGAAATTATAAATATGTGAGTGCTTGCAAACATAAATCTAGTAGGAACGGACGAAAAGCACCCCCAACTTCTTTTTTTAATTTGAAACTAAGAAATTGGAGCTTTGCTCCACTATATTCGGAACAGACTAGACCCTCGGACCTTGAAGGGAACACACCTTCGAAATCCAAGTCTTAAAAATCACCATAGTTCATATTCAAAAAGAACTCCTGTCATGACTGAGAAAGTACATGTCAATATTATAATGTTATAAATTACATGTCAAATAGAATCCCACCAATTTCAAATAATAGAAAATTGGCTGCTCCAAATAAATCCAGTAAAATCTGCCATTGGTACTGTGACTAAGCGGTCATGAGTTCAAAATCGCACCCCAAATATAGTTGGAACTCAATAAAAAAAAAAAGAAAAAAAAAAAAAAAAGAAAGACAAGATGCGTCCCTGGTCAGAGAATTTTAGTTCATGTGCCAGACAGAGGAATACAAAAGTGTTGCTCGAACCATTTTTAATCAATAAAATTCCAAAAGGAAAAAAAAAAAGTCGATTCGCCACCGACATACTTTAGGGAAAAAAGCGAGGTAAATAGAATCAGGCAGCAGGATGGTAGCAAAACGCTCACAATTGGAAGCAGTTCACATTTCACAACGTTTCTTCACAGAAATCAAATCGGTAATGAGCAACATAAGAGAAAAAGAAAAAAAGAGTACCAGATCGCAATTCTCGCGCTCAAAATCGAGGATCTTAATAGCAACGATCTCATTGAGAGGTTTACAGAGAGCACGGCGAACCGAAGCGCTCACCCCCTGCCCGACCTCCTCGTGAAGAACATAGAACTCTTCACCGATCGGATAAGTCTTCTTCTCCATCTCAACAGCTCAGTCAATCAACCGAACACCAAATTGATCCACAAAACCTGCAAATCAGAGAACATAAACACACAGAACACTACACAAATTTCAGCATGATGAATCGATTCGAGAATCGAAAAGATGAAAAAGGAGAGGCAAAAAGTGCAAAAATGGAGGGAGGTTGGTTGAAAAGGCAATGGCATTGATGAGAGGATTACCAGTTTGGGAGATTTGATTTGGAAAGTCGATTTTCGCTTTCTCGTGAATCTTGCGAGCGGAAAAGAGGAGGAGAGAGAAAAGATCACAGCTCTGATTTTTTTTTTTTTTTTTTTTCTTCTTAGAGAGAAAGATCACGAAAATATATTTGTGCGAAGAAATCGGATCGTCTCCTTCAAATTTTGAGGAACGAAGGCTTTTTATGAATATTTTTGCATGCAACTCTCCCGCCATATTACTCATTTTCTCAAATTCCGAATCCCGTCCGGTTTCGGATTTTTTTTTTTGTTCACTTTTTTTCAAAAACAAAAAATATTAATGTTCTTTTTTATGTATAATCAAAATAATTACACAAATATCTATGAATGGTAACCTTTTTAGAACATAATAGTGCATAGCATAAATTTGGTGTAGACCAATATATAATCTTCAATATAGTCTTTTAACATTTTTTTTTTTTTTTTATATTTGTGATACAGTAAAAAGTTATTTTTTAGTAGGTGATTATCATGAATTAAATTCATTGTTTTTTCACTTTTTAACAATTTGAACTATCATATATAGTTATATAGTCTTTAGCATATATCTTCAATCAATAATAAATAAGATTGGACATAAAGGGGTGACGCAATGATTTTATTGTTTGGTTGTAAACCAGTTTAATACTAGTGTCACGGGTTCGAACCATGAAAGAGTCGGGATTTGTAATCCCCTCCCAATAATAATAATAATAAATAAGATTAGAATACAAAAAAATAAAAATTATAAATTAAATATTTTTAAAAAATGTTATAATCAAAGTAGACTACTCAAAAGTTGTCATGTAGCAAATTCCCAATAATAATTGAATGCTTAAAGAACCTATAATATATTTAGAAATAAATATTTTAAAAGAAAAAAAGACGATACATATAACTTAATTACCATGAAATTAGGATTTTTTTTTTGTTTGAGAAACAAGAAATTAGGATTAATATATATATATATATATATTTAAATATTAGGTAAGGGTATGAAATAAAAAAATTATGAAATAAAAATAGCATAAAAAACTTGAAATTGAAGTCAAATGATTATTGCTTCAAAAAAAACAAAAAAAAGTCAAATGATTATTTAAGTTGATTACCATATAATTTTGTTCCATCTAGTTTGGGTTCACATGTATAGATAATTCTTTTTTTTTAATATAAATTGGGGGAATGAGATTACAAATACCGATTACATAATCGAACCCGTAACGTCTGATGTAGTCTACAATCAAATAATTAAATTATTGTGTTACTCACCCATTTTGATACATATACAAATCTAGTCCCTTGTATTTTCAATAAATGTTAATTTTCATTGTTGGTCTTTACAATCTACCAATTTATACGATGATTATAATTATTTAATTAATTTTACCAAAAACAAAAAAGTAGAACTAATTTGAAGTTTTATTGTACAAAATATTAAAATTATTAAAATTACATGAACAAGATTTTACGGTTAAAATTATAAAAACTAAAATGAAATGAAATTCAAATAATAGAAAGAAAAATGATATTTTTAAACTTTTTTTTTAGTGTATTTTTGTTTGAAAAAAAGTGAATATATTTTTAAACATTTGATTATTTTGTTAAATAATTTATGCGAGAAATGCATATGACACTATAAGCAGAATTTACCAAGTAAGATATTTTTTTTGAAAGCACCAACTAAGATATTTATGGCATAGAATATAGAGTTCACTCCAACATTTATTGTACTGCAAAAAAATTAGATAAAAAAAGTATACACATATGGTTCAACTCAGCCAAACTTCTTAATCCCTTTAGATTCACTCTTAATTTGAAAATGTGTAACACCAAATCTTAATTCTCTCCTCTCACTTTCTTTAAGATGGTGAATACATTGTCCAAGTAGAGAGATGTTGACGGGTTAAGAATGATTTTTCATTCCCACTACCAAAATCAATCGAGATCTGGATAGGGATTCTCCACTACATATCATATTTCTCGAAAAATATTTACTATTCAATTTTGTTATTTTTTCATTTTCTTATATATTTTTTATATTATAATCTCAAATGTTTATTTTTTTTATATATAAAATCTTAAATTTCAATTATATTATTATTTATTAAATAAAAATATTTATTCAATTATATAATTTTACTAATAAATATTTTTATTTAAAATTAAATGATAAAATAGTTTTAAAAAAAATTGTAAGGAAACGGAATCGGAGAAATAAAGATGAGAAATGCATTTCCATTTTCGACATCATTTAGCCCACATAAAGGAAACGAATTTGTCCTTGATCTCGTAACACAGACCGTTAGGGAATGAGGGAGGGAGATTACAATTAGGGGTGAACATGAGTTGATTTGGGTTGGGTTGAATTGGGGTGATTTTCAACCCAACTTCAAAAATTCGGATGGGTTAATTCTCCAACCCAACCCAACTCAATTAAAGACCCAACCCAACCCTTTATTTTTGGGTTGGGTTGAGTTATCGGGTTCATAAATTTGCATTTAAGGTCTCTTTTCCGATTCCTAAAAACGTAAAACAAACATTAACATGAGTAGATTTTTATTGCAAATGCAAAACTCAAGCTTACCTAATTTTGAAACCTCATCAATAGGTTGAAAGTTTAAAAAATGTTAAAAAATATAACAATAATAATAATAAAATCAAATCAAATAAATATACATATACATATAATATAAATAACATAATAATTATGTTATAGGTAAAAATATATATTTTTTAAACTAAATGATAAATTCGGATTGGTCGGGTTGAGTTGGGTTGATTTTAGGTCAACTCTTGACCCAACACATGAAAATTTCATGATTTTGAACCCAACTCACCCATTTATGTATTCAACCCAACCCAACTCGTCAAATTGGGTTGGGTTGGTTCTGATTTTTCGGGTTGTCGGATTTTTGTACACCCCTAATTACAATATCGACTCTTTCCGGGTTCGAACTCATGACGCTGGTGTTGAACTGGTTTACAATGAAACGAGTGCGCTATTGACCTTTTCGGTGATCAAGCAGTTGAATATGATAAAAATAAAATAAAAATAAATAAAAAGATATTCAAATTCTCACCAACATGTTGTAAACTAAAGAAAATGTTGGATTATACCAAGCTAGGGATGGCCTTTCTCTAACGTTTCTAAATGAATAATTGACAAAAAAAAAAAAATATATGTAAACAATCAAATGTGTTTAATTCATTGGTTTCAACTACCGAGAAATTAATTGAATGAGTTAGTGGTGCAGTTGGTTATCTTAATTGATATTCATCAATTTTAGTTTTATGGTCATGCATTCGAACCCGAAAATTTAAAATGCAAATTAATTATTGTTGAGCTAGGTTCCTTTTGGTTAAAATTATGTGTTTACAACAAAATTTATTTATTGTCGTTCATTTTTTCTTGTTAAAATATCATTTAAGTTTTTGACTTTTAAGTTTGTTTTATTTTAGTTCCTTATTTTTTAAATTTAAATTTAATCCTTCAATAATTTTTGTTCTGTTTTGATCCTTGAAATTTCAAATGTCAAATTTTGGTCTCTAATTTTAATTTTTATTCTAATTTAGTCCCTCCCTCTATTTCATTTAAGAGTTTTTCTTTCCATCACTTTTATCTCTGTTCATTACAAAAAAAAATAAATCAAAACTCATCCCTCAAGTCCTTCTAAATGTGAGGAACCGAAATGAAACCAAAGTTAAAGTAAGAGGACTAATATTAAACATTTGAAACTTCAAAGACTAAAACGAAACAAAAATCATAATTGATGGACTAAAATTAGACATTTGAAAGTCGATGGACCAAAATAGAACAAACTTGAAAATTGAGGGACCAAAATGGTATTTTAACTTTTTTTTTTCTTTTTCTTTTAGTTCATATATAATTGAAAAAGAAAGATTTAACACATTATCTCTTAGTCATAAAAGTATATTATTGTTGATGTTAAGCAACCTTTTTTTTGTTGGATACTGTTTTCATATTTCATTCATAACTAACTAACTAAATAATTATATATATATATATAGTGTTGAGATGTGCTTTGAACAATCAAATGTCCTACGATTAGTTAGTCGGGAGTCCCGCTGTCCGATTAGAGAATAGGGGTTCGAGGGCATTCAGCCACCCTATGATTTTAGGTATTTTAGGTATGTTATTTGTAAACGAAAATGAAATATATATATTTTTTATTTAATGGGCTTTTATGTATTTTATGTGTGTTATCTGTAATAGGGTTATGTACTCAAAAAAAATATGTAATACGGTTCAATGAGACTACTTATATAAAATTGAATTAAAACAAGCCACCCTATGATGTTCATTATAGATTTTGTCTATTCTTAATGAAATTGTTTCCCTCTTTGCCTGTAGACTAGCTAATACAACGTTAATGAACCATATAAATTTCTTTGTTGTTTCTTCTTTCTCATTTTTTTCTATTCTTGATTGCTTGTTATACTCAACACATAAGAGTGTTTATAATCTTGATTAAGTGCTTGAATTCATTTAGAAAACTCATAAAAATATGGGAATTTGCGCTGTATAGCAATTTTCCTACTCTGCATTAGAATTATAGCAACTTTTTAAAAATATTGCAAAT